>VUQG01019819.1:0-11863 GCA_015106755.1 Etia nguti | reverse complement strand
CTGAGGCTGTGCTCTGTTTGCCTGCAGTTTTCTACAGTAAATGTTTAAGTTCGTGTGTATTTGTTGTTGTGGTGTGTGCATGCGCACATGCGTAAACCTTTGCTTGCACAGTCCGGGGCTGACCACCTGTCCTCTTATGCAAGCAGGCAGATGGGTTTATAGCCACAGACACTAATATCAGAACAGATAATATTATCTGTCTTTTATATATTTAAATAGGCTACTGTAGGATATTAGGCAGACAGCGGTTTTATGTACAATGACTTGTTCAGCATGCTGGGCTGAAACTAACAAAACAACAAAAACAAGGAGTCTTTTCTTCTGTGTGTGTGCGGACATGTGTGTGTGTGTGTGTGTGGTCTGGCAGTTAGCAGCTTTAACACTTTCACAGTCCTTAAATAGTCGGCGCTTGTTTGGTTGCTAGGTTATAAGAACAATGCAGGCAGAAGTTCTGCTGGAGCCCAAAACATATTTAATCAGATTCACAAACCCCCGCAGAGTCTGATCATTTGGGCATTTTAAACCAAACCAAACCTCTGTGCAATTTAAGCTTGATGTTGCATACTGTATACTGTAGCTGGTGTCCATTCCCTCCTCAGGTGTTTATGCACAAACGCAACAGAGGCTTTGCAGAAAATCCTGTCATGTAGTAGAATCAGAAGCAATTGATGGCATAAGTGGAAAGTGTGACGTTAAAGCGATGAGGACACAGATTGGAAGAGAAAGAGGATGTTTAATCTCCTATAATGATGCAACCCAGAGGTCCTGCCAGGCTTGTATAATAGGATCCTGAATTGTGTAAACAGTGGGTAAAAATGTACCATCTGTGCTGAGTTACGTTTACGGTCAGGCTGTCCGGCTCAACTGCACGTGACTGACAGATGTGTCCATGGAGCTAATTATAACTGTTATAAACCATTCATTCATGTATTTTAAAGTGTTTTGCTGTTGGCATTTAAAAGTTTAGTTGAAGCAGTGCTATGTTGTTCTTTGAAACCAGACTGATTAGAGTCCAAGTATTTCTTTAATTGGTCATTCACCAGTTTCTCAAGCACTTAAACTGGGATGCAAAGTTTAGAAATGGGTCGATAGTTATTTAATAAAGTGGGATCACCACCTTTTAGTAAAGGTAACACAAAAGCTCTTCTCCAAATATCAGGAACAGTATAAGTTTGAATGGAAATATTAAAAATATTTGACACTGGTTGGGCTATAATACCAGCAGTGAGGTGTAAGAAATAGGGAGGGAGGTTATCAAGACCTGCTGATTTTTTTAGGATTGAGGCCCTTTACGGTCTTTAAAACTTCACTGACAGAAAATAGAGAAATAGAAAATTTTGATAATTGGGAATACAATTATTAGGCAGGAAGACGCCTGATTTACAGTCCGAAACATTTTCAAACAGGGAGCTGGAAGAAATAAAATATCTGTTAAAGCAGTTAAGCATTTTTCAAATATGAACTTAAGACTTAAATTCATTGCAAGCCAATATATATCTTATTTATTTTTAGCCTTTATTTGAGCATTTATTTGACACATGGTAATTGTTTTGTGATGGACTCGCAGGCCTAGGCCCCTGCAGCCTTTCAGCAAATGGGTCGCTCGCTCAAACAGATGACATATAGTTTTAGCTCCATGGCCTATTTTTTAAAAGCTTTTAAAGCTATTGTAGCCTAATGCCACTGGTTAACCCCACGGTTCATTACACAAAAAAAGTGTGAGGGCTGAATCAATTATTAGTGCACAACAGAGTCGCTAAAACGGCAATTTTATGACAGCTGAATAAATGCACTGAATACTGCTACATGTTAAATCAAGCTTAGGGATGCATTATTGCACTCTGCTGTGGATCTATCACTTGGCAGGTGTGCACTGAAAACAATCCGCCACCCTTTGCCATCTAATAGCTTTGAAGATTGTTCAAGGAAGCTGTTTGCACCAAAATTCTCATATGACTCATATCATTAGAATAGCCTTCATACCATATTTTACTGGCTAGGCCTGATAAGGGACGGATGAATGGGAAAAGTGCCCTTGCTCTATGTGTTACTCTCTTGTTCAGGTCCTTCTAATTAAAGAGCTTTCCAAGTGGGTGATACATCTTCAATGCCTGATGAAGCATTAAGCTTTAGAAGCTTAGAGTTAGGGCAATCTTAAATACTGTGAAGGAAAGACAAGCCTCGAAGACTCTCCGGACTTTACTCCGCAACGTTTTAAGACTTAATTTCTCATCATCTGGAAGTGGGGAGTCATTACTGTGTATGAGAAAGAAATGTGGTATTCTGTATGTGTTCAGTCAGTGCTAGCAGGTCTTTAACCTTAAAAAAGTATTGGTTTATTAAAGATAGCATCGTTTTGTGCTTCAAACCAGTGTGCTATTCTATACCCAGTAACTTAAATCTGTGTCTGTGGTCGTAGTGTCGTTGTGTTCCTGAGGTCTGGGCAATCTTTTCCACAGTCTGATCATCATATCGCCCCCCTGTGTGATCAGCAGTAACTGTCACCATCATCCCTGGGGGTGTATTACAAAAAAACGCAAACAACACTCTCTCACTAGAACTGCTGACACACACACACACATTTTGGAGTTTATTTCCCACTCACAGCATGATAACAAAGAATAGAGGCTATACCAGCGGGAAAGCCTCCTTCGCATACAGTGGTGAATGATTTAATTTACTGTTGTGGATGGATACATCGGCCGGACAGGTAAAACGCTGTGAAGTCATAACATTTGCTCGGTTCTTTATTTTTCTTTGTGCCTGCATTTCGTCCTCCCTGTTTTCATATGTGTAAAATGAGCAGTCCCCACACACAGCAGACTCTTTGACATGTGCCTAGTTTAAAAAAAAATAGAGGTGAAGACTGAGGATGAACCTGTATTTCTGCAAAGGCTCAAATGCAATAAGCTTCAAATCAAGCCAGCAGACACAAACCACACTCCTGCTGTTGTCCTGATGATGATGGATCAGTGTAGCTCCTCTCCAGACGCACATTCATCTCAAAGAGGAGAGACGTGAGCTTGAACTTCTGCGTGGGCGCCCAGACAAGTTTCTGTAGCAAGTGTCAGTTATTTATACGAAAGGATGCTGACATGAAACTATAGCAGGTTAAATATAATATGAACCTCATAATGATGATATTAATAGCTGAATACAGTAATAGGGCGGCATGCACAAATTTGCTGTGATTTGAAAGCTGTTGCCAGTCACTCCACCCATCATCCAATGACACAACCCTAATGCAGAGAGCTTCAACCCTTTGTGTTGCAGTGTTCACAAGCAAAACAGCTTTTTGGAGATCCGTTTCCTTTAACTTTAGCAAGCAGTTAGATGGCTACAGTATCGACAGTGTCTTACTCACCAAAAATACTCTGACATTGCACTCAGGATCATTTCCAGTTGATAGAAGGATGGAGACAGCTGGGCAAGGTAGTTCTTTGAATGATTTCAGAATATATTCTACTGGCCAGGCTTCATGTCAAGTATTGTTCAAGTAAGCTTTTACCTGACACCGGGGGAA
This sequence comes from Etia nguti, assembly GCA_015106755.1. Classification (NCBI taxonomy): domain Eukaryota; kingdom Metazoa; phylum Chordata; class Actinopteri; order Cichliformes; family Cichlidae; genus Etia; species Etia nguti. The sequence continues at coordinate 8,340 of VUQG01019819.1, read as the reverse complement.
ACTGTGGACTTTGATGTGGACTTGTACAGGATATTACAGACACTAAGCAAGTCCTCAGTAGCCCTCTTACCGGACGTAGATGAACAAGAACCAGTTGGACAATGAACATATGTGATTTCCCTTCACAGCTCACCCTGAAAGGCACTTTGAACCTCATGAAGTCTTTAAAACATGACCGAGGCCCCATCGTGCGCTTGGCTGGAGTATTCGAGTATTCTGTCTGTGCACAGGCCGGTACTTGATGTGAGCCTGCAGATTTTCTGACCTCGATGCACATTTGTTTTTCACATACTTTATGCTCCTTAGAGGAGGTGCATTTGTTCATTCCCATGTCCTGTTGCCTCTGAAGCGTTTTACTGCAAATGTTAAGTCTGATGGTGCTTGAACCATAAACCTTTCACAAAGAAGTTACTAAATAGCATTGCTTCAGTACTCGGGAGCGTGTGTGTGGGGGGGGGGGGCTGTCTCTGTGTTTAAGTGGGAAAGAACAGGAGACCTATGCACGGGTAGGTTTGAGGTCATCTAGAATTGTACTGTTTAATTTGTGAGGTGTTTGGAGGAAAAGCTGATTGTGTTGGTCACAAAAAGTCAATCCAGGCCACAACAGTGGCGGTGGGAGATAGGCTGTAGTTGCTATTTCAGGACCATTTCATTATGGTAATCTAAAAAAAATGTGTACTTGTCTTCAGTCATAAATGAAATTAATTTCTAAAAAATGAAACTGATGAATGGTGAAGTTTACTACATGAGCTTTTCTTGTTGCTGCACCACTTCCTTATGTCTATTTTCATGGAGGAATTCTATTCTTGAAGTTAAAGCAAGCCAAACAATACAGTTAATAATCACATGGGCTTTGAAACATGCTGCCAAACTCTCGAGAGACTAACATCAGTCACATTAACACAGACTTCTGAACAAGTCTGTCCCAGCAGCTAGTAGAGAGTGCACTCAGGTCACATTATTATAATCTGAACTGATTCTGTCAAGATTTTTATTTCATAAGAAAAACATGAAGTTTTACACACCCAGGAAGTACAGTAAAATATAACAGTAGTGCATAAGAGTGCAAATCTCCCCCGGGCAGCTCAGTCTCTGGGCAGTATTTACTTTTAAGGGAATATTTGTTTTCTTTGTAGTAGTGTAGTTTGTAGTGCAGGAAAATAACGTATTTTGAAAGAAAGGCAGATATGAAAGTTGAAAGTGATGTCAGAGGTCAGTTGTGTATAAAATGCATGCTTCAATGTGATATTTAGAATCCCCATATACCAATATCATCTTCTAAATGTTCCCAAACAACCAAAGGCAGGAGAATGTTAAGCATAGTTTTAAAGATAAAAAACATTTTATGAAGGTTTGACTTTAGTTGACCTTGAAGAAAAGGTCAGAAGTCCAAAGTAATGTGATATTAAGAATGCTGTCGATACAAACAACGGTAGTAAGAAACCTAGTTTTAAAAAGCTCTATATAGCAGTATTATCACTCTGACCATCAGATCAATCTAGTGGCCTCGGAGGAGAGGTCAAAGGTCAAATGTGACATGATATTTTAAATATTTCGACAATAATTTCTATATGATGACAGTACACACCAAACTTGGTTATTCAGCTTTTTGTCAAATTTTGACCAATAAATAATTGAGTTGACCTTGAAGACCTCGGTGGATGTGAGGCAAATTTTAAGGGATTGTTATTGTGACGTCTCTACAGCCCTCAGAGTTTTATCAGAATACACTGAAAACTTTTCCATTGTTTACAGGCAGAACATCCACACACGCAAATTTAACAAATACATAACCTCCTTGGTGGAAGTAATAATCTACAATGACCATAATAATAATAAATGACATTTTAAAACAATTTGCAAACAAATGTAGACGTTCACAGAAGGAAAAAAAACTTCATCATAAAAAAAACCCATAAAACAAGGTTACATGTACACAGTTTCAGTAATCTATTCTGACCAACTCTCTGTAAGAGAGGAGGGTTTGACAGCATTTATCCAGTGCCTGACGTCTTACTTTTTTTTGCTTTTACAGATGAAATAAAAGAAGTGCCTTTGGGTGAAGTGTATTTTCCTTTTGAGATACTCTTGCTGTTTTTTCATCAGAGGCCACACATAGCACTTAACCAAAATGATTGTGTGTCGAATGTGAATAGAAAAACAAAAAAAGAAAAACTCAGTTATCTATAAATCCCCATGTATCTTGAAAAAATATATATTAAGTAAACATCATTAAGAAAATAATGGTGATCCAGCATGGAGGAGTGACTCGCTTTGATAATGTAAAAAGTGTTATCTTAGGATGCAATCAAAATGTAAACTAATCAATATGAATATAATCTAATTTTTAAATGTCATTTGGTCTGATTACTATTTTTCCTTTGTAATCTGATGACACAATCCAAATGATGTTTAATCCTTTAGTACCTAACCTAAGCATTGTTTGAAAAGGCCTTGATGCAGTGTTCCTAATTTTAAAGCTGTGACAGCAAAAGTGTTATGAGCTGAACAAGGATGAATAATTCAAAGGGTAAAACCAGGAAACTTAGAGGCATGATGAGAAACAGCCCACTGACCTGAATTCTCTTTGTGCAACATCCTTTCACATAAAGTCTCAATGCCTCATAACCCTCTTCAGTGATAGTGGGCAAAAGTGGCTCGAAGTGACATCCCGCAGAACTTTACATCTGTTTCACCGCATTGTTTTTAATATCTCACTGCTTGTACCTGATCATCAAATCCTTGCTGTTTTTCAAATTAACTTTTTGCTCTTCCAGCTGGCTCAGAGTAGAATCGCTGCATTTCACACCTAGACACGCAGTGCTGTGAAACTGTCAGGCGTACGCCAGACTTATCATATTATGACAGAATTAATCAAGAGGAGCATAACGATCTGATAATCATCCTCCTTTCTTCGCTTTAGCATTTGTCATAAACATTTGGAGGCAGTAATAGAGTACACAGTATACAATCAAACAGGCACATGTATACAGTATCATACCCACACACATGGACAGACCAGAAAAATCCTTTTAATCTCACATTAAAAGACCGTCATGGAAAAGCTGCACAGGAGAGATCCAAATCCCAGATCACAACCCTCCCTGAAGCTCGTCCAGCTTCACGTCAGATGAGCCTGAGTGGGTGTTTGCGAGAGTGCACAGAAACTGTGTTTCAGACTTTGCGTTATGCTGACGCAGAGAGAATTTGGAGGTGTTTTTTTAACCTTATCACCTCGCAGCGAGCGTCTTTTTCTCTGTATTCTGGGCGAGCCCCGTACAAAACTCGGACGCGCACACATGCACGCACAGTCCGAGCACGCACACGCACACTTTCTCGTCACAAACCAGTTTGAGCCAGAACACAGCGAGATTAAGCATGAGATTTGACACTAGATGAACCCTTTTTATATTTATATGTCTTACACAGTGCGCCGTCTTCAGATGGTGCTGCACAACTGCTCTGACAGCAGAGTACATAGATTTTTCCTGCATGACAAAATTGGGCCAATATTATGGATCAGGCCAGTGATTGTCAGATGACTATTATTATATCCCTAATATCCACAGAGTCTGATTTGAATGGTGCTTTTTTCATCTCTAAGTAAACTCAATTTTCTACAGAAGCAATTTCACACAACACCAACTCCAATTTGTGGGTCTATTTTAAACTTTGAGGACCCATTGAGACCACCAAGCAGTGCCCCTGCAGACCAATTAGTTTACTTTGCTCTGAAGTATCATCTCAGACATGTTGAGTCTTGCTGCTGTCTTTTAAAATAATCGGGACATTGTTTGACTTTTTTTTAACCTTTATGCATAAACATAAGAGATTCAACACAAACAGAGTCAGCTTATTGGACAGTTACATTGTATAAGGATACTGCCACTCTTTAAGCTAATCCACTGTGACCGGTACACTTTAGGCCTCTAGCCACTTAAGCTCTCAATGATTTACTCCAGTCATAAACCAAAACATGCTGCTGAGTGAAGCAAACCTTTTTGCTAACTGGACCGTAAAAACTCTGTTTTTTTTAAAATGTCAGTGCAGATGTAATTGTCACAATAAGCCTCCCTACAGAACAAGTGCTTGACAACCTACAGCTCAGTGTTGATTAGAAATATCGAAAGTCCTCCCAGAAACAAGTCTTGTCACTAGCCATCTTGAAATGCCTCTGGGAACTTAGTTGCTCAGTTATTTTGAAGCATTGCCTTTTAGTGGCCACTGGGACAACTTGTATAGGATCACCAGTCAAATCTGACACTTAAAAAGTTTGCAAACTTTTCCCCGAAATAAGGTTTTAAAACTTGGAAGTTGTGCTTCTACCACGGATTTATCCCACGGATTTCAGTCTCTGCATGTCATGACTCTCTCCGATAATGCCTCTGATGAAACTGACTGAAACGTTAAGCGTGCTAAGGAGGAACCAAATACCTTTGTGCTCCCGTGTTGTTACAAGCCTGAGGACAAATTACATGATGGAGACAAAAAAAAATTTCCGGCTTCCCCATGTCGTGTTTTTGCTGACCATTCAGAGTTTGAAGTATTTTTAAATCCACGCTCCTGAATGGAGTGGATTTTAAGCTGTAAGCACAATTTTGCTTTACTGCATTGAAGTTTTTCACTTTAATAATTCATTGTAGATGTGAGCTAGAGCTTACGACTTTCATTCATCTCATATCTGCGGGGTTATTGGAGGAACGAACACCATGATTGGCCGACAAGCTTGCATATTAAACTGGCTTTATTCACACTCAGTGCTGAAAAATCCCATGATGGTTGGCTGAACGTTGAAAGCATCAAGGGTCATTAAGTTGTTTCAGAGTCAAAGCTTGCATTTTTTTTTTTTAAATTTCCCCTTTGTTTTTGAAGCTGTGGATTAATTCTGCACATTTAGAGTTAAATTCATTAACTGTAAATAATGAAGAGCAACAGGATGCTTTAAACTTTAAAAGGAGAAACTAAAACATACAACTTTGCACTGGGCTATAACATTTTAAAGTTGGGCCCCTGGCAGAGCAGCCACTGTGGCCTGATTTTCCAAAATGACCCTTGTTTATATAGCAGTCTGCTGCCTTATCCTACGGGGCCAAAGGCAAATTTTTCATACTCCAGTGTTGCCGGCATATCTCCAGATAGTTGAAAATGGATGTCTGGCTCAAAACATCCTGTCACGTGCATTAGTCATTGTTTACAAATGCAGATAATTTCAAAAATCTTATAAGAGGCAAAACTGTCGTCATGCAACAGCAAATGGATTTCAGATTGTATATCAGCAAATGCAATCCCTCTTTTGCTTTCTACATAATTTGCTTCAGTCCAGACTCTGAATAATTCATTTAAACTTTTTATTTTTTACACTCCTACATTTTTTCATTTCATCCATAAAGACAACAATTAAATCCTTCTTAAACCTGATCACTTATTTAATTTTAGTCTACAAGCAGCCTCCAAACAGAAACCAGGTCTGATACCAAACATCTTTTCCATTCTGAAAATTCGTAGGTAAATATCTGTTTATTAAGATTGTGCAGACCAGCCCAGTCCAGAAGAAAAAAAGAATCAATTAACTTAAAGCAGTGCTCTTTAATTACCAGACTGTATTTAGAAATATTAAGCATGCTAATAGTGGAAACTGATCTCCAGCTGCTTCCAAGCTTCCCTCCTCATTATCTCATCAAGGAAAGCCCACACCACATAGGGGTCCATTTGGTCCTTCCTGCTTTTTGAACCAGAGCAAGTGCAGCCTAGAAGACAGGTGAGAAACATGAAAATGAATCAAATTAAGACCTTCTTCAAGATCTCATATTTGACCCTGTGATCAGCCTAACACTCACAGGTTTCAGGTTTGCTTAACCTGCAGCATGACACAACCCCTAGACCACTGGCGGCAGTAAGGATGACTGCGGTCGACGAACACTGTGTGCCACGTCCTCTTTAATTTACAGGGCCTCCCCGTGACAATCCCATTGAGCTCAATGTCATGAAAATGAATTATTGAACAGCTTGCAGCTCAGGCCCTCACTGTACAGAGAGTAAATGATCAATTCATGTTTCACTTGAATGTTTCAGGAAGGTCAGTGAGCGAATTTATCACTGGATGTGAAAAGAAGTCACGTTCCCATCTAAAGGCAACGCCTTAATTTAGTTAATAAATAAGTCAGGATCTGTAGCGCTGAGGCTGAAGGTCATTTACAGTGTTCTGATTCAACTGATGGCGATTCATTATTCTCATTAACTTCTCCCTTTACAGTTCATCGTCACAGTGATGAATATTCTGTTAGGGCAAAGCTAATCGGGGTGTAGAACAAGTTAATGTTATTAAATGTTTATTTGTTCAGGCAGTCGGATTGCTAAGGCACACAATCGTGCTCCTCATCTAATACTGCTGGTCTCAAGGTACTGAAGTGTGTCATTTGATTGAAGTGAGGGAGTGTTGATGGTTTTAATGCACTATGAAGGACAGACATTATCACCATCAGTGGAGCCCATAAAAAAGTGGACCTTTTGACTGAGATTTCTCCCTTCCTCTGTGTTTTTTTCATCCCCGCTCATGATTTCAGGGCACTCGGTTTTTTTGGGGGGGGGGTTTGTTATTATTACTGGTCATATATGGGGTTTTGTAAGATATAACCAAATATAAAAATGGTGAATGCAAAGCAGATACAAGCAAAAAAGTAAAATGATAAGATGAATATTTTATATAAACTTGTAGCAGGTTGACTAACTCTCATGTTGCCTCAGTGATGATTCATGGCTAAAGGTCTGCTTTCCATGGGGAGTTTGCATGTTTGCGTCGGTGTTGCTTTTCTCTGGGTGCTCTGGTTTCCTCCCACAGTCCAAAGACAAACACTTTAATTAAATGTTGATTCTAAATTGGGCTGTTAGTCATGTGATGTAGCTGTTAAGGGTGTAACCCTACATCTTGCCTAATGTCGGCTGGGATAGATTTCAGCCCCACTGTGACCCTGGTTGGATAAATGATTAAGAAAATGGATGGAAGCCTGATAGAAAACAGCGGAAAGAAACTCATTATTGCTATAATTGATGTACAGTGTGTCAAGTTCTTCTTACTTTAACATCTTACCAGGGGTGTTATTTTACTGTTTACTGACTTCCGCTGCTTTATTAAAAAGATAATCCAGTCATGCGGTGTTTATTATATTATATAAAACTGGCTGACCCAGAAGAGCTGGATATATTATAGAATTATCCAAACTGATGCAACATCAAATGTCCAAAATGAAATGCCACCATTGTGGTCATTTCCTCAGACTGTAGAAATCATCCTTTAGATAAAGATAATGATAAAGACTCCTTCATTGTCGCTGTACTTAGGAATTGTACAAGCATTGAAATTGGAGAACAGGATTACGTGACTGTTATCCACTTAGCAAGTAAGCTTAAGCTAAACAAGTAAGCTTACTTTCTGTCAGCGGTGCTCCTTTCATACTTTCTTATCACTTTCTCATTCATTAGCTACTATGCTACCAGCTGTCAACATTTAATCTAGCTGTGTGAGTTGTGATCAGACTCCTCTCCCAGAGACTTTCGTGGTAATTCATGTTTTTGAGAAAATATCATGAGCTAATCTGAGAATTTTTTTTTCAGGCTTGGCAGATTTCCGACTGCTCTTCTTTCTTTCTGAGTTTTAAGCAACTATCGACATTAACTTTTCCTCCGTTTCTTTTTCCTCAGGCATGCACACAAGCATCAGCGAGATCCTGAAGGAGAAGAGCCTAAAGCCGTCTCGCCGTAGTCTGCCCTGCCTGGCCCAAAGTCAGACTCATCCAATCAACCTCAACCACTTCCTGTCTGTGCCTCTGAGCCCGGAGCCTAAACCAGAGGTTGAGGGTCTGAGTCAGAGCATCAGCACTTCCTGCAGCCTCCTCCCCCCACAGACAGGTCAGTCCACTGACAGTAACTCACACATGTTTTCCATATCGATTAGTGGATGAGATGCTTCAGTTACTTGCTTCAGTCCACATCATCATCACCACATCATCCGCAAAAAGCAGAGATGAGATTCTGAGGCCACCCAAGTGAAAGCCCTCCACCACTTGGGTGCGCCTAAAAATCCTGTCCATAAAAATTATGAACAGAATCGGTGACAAAGGGCAGCCCTGGCGGAGCCCATCACCCACCGGGAACAAGTCCGACTTATTGCCGGCAATGCGAACCAAGCTCTTGCAGCAGTTGTATAGGGATCGTATGGCCCGTAGCAATGGGCCAGACACCCCATACTCCCGCAGCACCTCCCACAGGGCACCCCGAGGGACACGGTCGAATGCCTTCTCCAAGTCCACAAAACACATGTAGACTGGTTGGGCAAACTCCCAT
>VUQG01019817.1:34461-48765 GCA_015106755.1 Etia nguti | reverse complement strand
TTTTTTTAAAAAAAAAAAAAAAAATATTATTAAAAAAAAAAAAATTTTTTTAATTTTTAAAATTTTTTTTTTTTTTTTTTTTTTTTTGGGGGGGGGGGGGGGGGTTCATTTCATTTTATTTATTTATTTTAATTTTACCTTGGGACAACGTCAGTCATGACAATGTGACGCATGCATATCATATTGTGGAAGTTCAGAATTGACGCTTTTTGGAAGTGTTGATGTGATATTTAACTATGCTTGTGGTATATTTGTGTTTATGATTCGGAACATAGTGAAATCTTGAGCCACACCTCAATTTTTACGTCTTTCGGAGTTCTTCTTTGGACATTGGCTGCTTTTTTAATCATTTTCAGTTTAGTCCTTGTACCTGACCATCACAATTTGACAGAAATAAAATAATATTTTTGCACCAACAAGGTGACCAAAAGAGCTATTAGTGGTTCTTAGATGATCTGATATTACTGGTAAGTAATTTACCGCCTCGCCTCTTCCAAGAAGCTGTCAGGGCCAAACACAAGAACCTCAAAAATATATGAAGAGTGTTCATGTGGAGCCCTAAATCCACACACAGTGAATCCTTTTTTTCTTTATGGACCAGATCATAAAAGTTCATAATACTTCATATTATCACATGTAATGGCCCATTCAAGCACAGTTTGTAAATGCACTGACTTAAAGTGGTAGTGGTGTCAGAGAGAGTGCTTAAAAAACACTGTCAAGTGTTAAGGCAACCGGATAAAATCAAACCCTCCATGCAAAATATTAAAGAAAGAAACAACGCTGTTACCTGAAGCTTTAATCTTTGCATCTCCTCCTAAAGCCTCACTCGGACTCGTGCTGGACATTAAATGTGGCATGTAAAACTTTCTTATATGCTTATAAACAGAAAGCTGCAACTTTCCTGGAAGTCACACTTGGACCAAACTGATATTTGCACATTGAAACTGTGCGGAAAGCTTGAAAACATACACCTACTGTTTCCCGCACACATTTACATACTGTTAATAATTTCTCTATTAGCCAGGTGTTATGGGGTCCCTGAGGTCGCATTTCATCAGGAATCAACAACCTGTTATAAACACCAACTATCCTTCCTTTCTTTCCCCACCGTCAGCCACAACCATCTGGCACCAGGCCACAAAAATAGACTCAAAAGCGTTGGTAACAATTAGTAGTTGCTGTACCCGGGGACCTCACAACAACCCACCTGATTTTCATACCCTGCATTTCGTTGCCCCCTTCCCACCCCCGCTCCTCTTCCCCTCCTCATCAGGACGCTATCAATAGCCAGACACCTGTTTCCTGCCAAACGCTAGCTAGGCCCTCTATGGCTGCACCTGTATGTGCTTACACAAGAGCCTCAAGAGGAGTATTTATGTGGATGGGACTGCAGGGCTGATATCAGGCTCTGCTAATGCAATCACAGGAAGGACAGGGAACACTTGACGAGTGTGAAGCAAGCCAACGGTGGGGTGAATTAACTCGAATCAAGTCAGGATGTGGATTTTCAAAAGATGCTCAAATGGGAAAATCTTTTGACCCTAAAATGAGTATTCAAGATGATGAAAATGATTGGTGTGCATGTAGGCTAATCTCGGAGGAAAAGTAGTTCTAAAGGAACAATGAAAAATCACTATGTGTTTTTTCTCCCCCTAAGGGATGTTAAACTGTCCAGATGCAGAGATTTCTCACTTTATTTTTAAAATGTGTTCAAGTGAAGCATCTTTTCCAGCCTTCACATTTGAGACTGACGATTTAATCCAACAATAAACTCCCACTCAGAGTCCTCTTAAGGCCACATAATCTTGGAATACAAACTCAAATGTCACCTTAGTTTTACCTCTTTGCAACATGGTCGTCCATCTACACTCGGTCTGCATGGACGACCAAAATTAAGTTGGGGTCTGTTGGGAGGGGCCCTGGCTCAGGAGGACCGGAAGGTGATGGTTCAATCTCTGTCTTCTGTAGTCCGAATGTCATGGTAACAATAGGCAAGATACTGAACTCCAGACTTCCTCCAGTGCATCTAACAGAGCGTGGGGGTGATAGTTATAAAGCTCATACAAGATACAGTACAAACGTGACCATCTATCAGCTCTCTGACTGTATGACCCTACTTAGCTACCTTGACTTATTACTTGAGTAAACATCTTCCTGATGAGTTCTTGGTCTTAAGTCACTACTTTCAAATCTTATCGAATGTGACAGGATGCTCATTTTGTAAATTATGATGAGTCAAAGCAAGGAAATCCTTTAAGCCCATTCATACAGGCCTAGAGACCAGTCAGGGATCATCAGGCAACCTTTTGCCGCTAAGGAAAAATGTGCATTTCTGATAGCAAGTGGTTGTTGGCACTTCCTGTGAAATTGAGGCCTAGAGACTGGTCAAAGCACAGTGAGTCGTTGCAGACAGGGCAGCATTACCATACGAACTACAATCAACCATCACGATCTGCTACCAACCAAATATTTGCAACAAGGTTCATGGTGCAGTACTGTCTTTCCCATTGATTTCAGATGACAACAGTCAGCAACCTCCAGGAACCACTAACCAACCGGTTGGGAATTAAACATTTTCCCTGCCCAGCGAGTCGCCAGTTGGTCTCTAAGCCTATGTGACTGCAACCTTAGTTTGACTCATGGATCACAGGTATCTGCTAAGTTATAGGAACTAACAGACAAATAAGATATTACATCCTGGGTACATTTTTGAGCCCTGGAGATCGGTGCTCAGTTTACCTGCTCCTAATTTTGAGCTCTCTGCTGTAAGTGCTGTCAAAGTCTCCATTAGCTCAAATGAAGTCACATGTCATTTTTAGAAGTGACATTCACATTGAAGAGGTCTCTCCGATCTCTATATCTCATCTGGATAAATGTCTGTGATAGTGGCGATCATATGCTTGCTGCACAGATCAGAAAGTCTTCTGCATCAAAGTTGTGATTTGTGGCTACTTAACTCAGCACTTAACCTCTTAGTTGTTAAGCCTATGATTTGCTCTAAACTAAATGGAGAGCTACTCATACTCCACAATGTCAACAACAAGGAATGACTATCTGCCTGGAGAAGAATTGCAGCCAGTTATTCAGCAGGGAAAGCAGTCATTCAGTCTCCCACACAGTCAGCCATCCATTACCTCAAAACCAAAGAGAGAGCCAGACATCGAGGAACAAACTGCAGAGTCAAGCATGGAAGGGCAGGTGATTAATGCCAACACAGTGTTTCCCCGTTCGTGGCCAAAGTGTTATTGATTTGATTTTGGAGGGGTGAGAAAAGGTTAGCATTTGCAGGCTATGGTTTGAGGTTAGCCCCGTGCAAAAGGAGGAGTAATGACCCCTCCCTCCACGGCAGGAGCTACTGAAGCGATCAACCAGGAAATGGAGACAATCCCTAGCCAGGGCGCGGAGCAACTTTCTGTCCTTTACACCACCGATATGTGTGAAGTGGACATTCACCGGCTATCGAGTGCTATACGTAGCCCTACACCTAACAGCCATTATAAGTTTTAAATGGATGAAACGGCAAGACCGTGTGAGGCGTAGGCCCAGGGTTCAGTCAGGGATTACAGCTGTGTCCCATGACCCAATTTCACATGAGTACACGCTTCTGTAAACCGGTCCAGATGCTGAGATCACTCACTGAACCTGAAGCTAAAAGCAGGCACTACAGAGTGACATCAGTTCAGGTGGGTTTCAGCATAGGAGGATGCAAATGAGAGAAATTTGATTTCTTTTTTAATATCCTTTTAATCTCATAAATGAGAACCTACAGGTTTAGTTTTTTTCATCCTGATCAAAGTCTGTGCCACACCAAAAGGAACCTCTTCATTTCTAGCACTAATTTCTACTTCTGATATGACTCGAGGCTCTGCGCTTACCGCCACATAAATAAAATAGCTGCAAAGCATGAAAAAAACATAAATAAATTAGATTCACCCAAAGCAGGGTAAGACATGTTCCCTCTTACATCAGGTACATGACAAGATCACACTCTCAGAGTGGAGTTAATTTTCGTACCCCCTCCTCGCCCTCCATCCCTCCGTACTCTTGTCATTTTCAGGGGGAAAGGTGCCGTAGCCATATGACAGTAATTAACAACTGACAAAAATATCCCCTCCCTTAACATGAGGTGGGAAATCACAAAAGCCAGAGTTATTTTCTCATTAATTTACCAGCCATGCTCTCCTTTACGCACCTTAATAAGGCACTGTACTGTTTGTTTGTGCAGGGGAGGGAAGAAGTGCTGCTGTTGACATGGATTATAAGGAGCCAGGTTGGCTTTATCACATTTCACATCTCACTATTTTATCTGTCAGTATACCAAGGCCAGCTCAGATTTAGCTCCTTCATCTCTATGATCACACGTGTCAGTTCAGCTTTTTTTTATTTCATTATGATCCTAAATGCTGAACAGGAGATTTTTCACATTGCATTTGTTTGGCAACGCAGCTTTAAAGCATCTGCGTAGGTAAGTTATCCAAGTGGTTTGACATGTTTTTTTTAAAGATTTAAATATGTTCCCTAAAATGTCCAACTTCACAACAGAATAAACACGTTTAACGCCTGCTGCAAAAAGACAGTCTCTGTCTGATGCGTAGTTTCTTTTATTACAACTTGATGAAGACATTTTTTTTATTAGGGTTTCAATGTGACGCTTTCACCCAAACACAAAGCGAAGTTTCACAACTTTATATTATCTTAACAATAACAGCTCTTCTGTTATAGCTTGTGTTTACTTGTTAGATGCTGTAACAGAGGAATTTCGGATGAACTGGAGGAATTTGGTTTTGTGGGCACATGACCATTAACCATTAAAGTCCAGTTTTTGGGGAAATTCTCGTCTTTTAGCTGTATGTAACTTTGTGTCCTATTTATTTACCTAAGGCATATACTGTTTCATCTTCCTTATAGTCATGCAGCTAGCGACTGAGACCATAAACACATCAGATTTAAAACCAGATTTAATTCCTCATGATATCCATTAGATTCAATTTTGACTATGAAGAGGGACATTTGCGATTATAAGGATAATCTCTAATGTGGTCTTTGTGATGAAAGGTGGTGTGACTAATACATGCTGTTTGTATTAGCCCCCCCCGCCAATTTTTAGAAGATTTCATTGTTAAAGGACAGGAAGCTAGGCTCAGGAAGTCGACTAATCTGAAGGTCAGCAGCCTAGTGTGAAGTTTCTTTACAAATTTACCCTGACACGACACCGTGTCCCTATGGTGGGTAAAAAAAAGAACTCATGGAATAATAATAATGAATAATAAAGAACAATGTGCCTTAGGAATTCGGATTGTAACTAGAATACTGTTTGCTTCTGACATAAAGATATGAGGTACGTTTCCTAAACTTTTACGCAAATGAGAGCAAAAATTGAGCAAACCGAAAGTTTTCTTGTGAATTGTCTGTGCCTGACTTGTCTGTGAGGTTTGTAATTTGTGGACTGTGATGCACTCTCAAGGACAAACAGATGGTTTGATATTCACAGATAACAGACTTCTTTTCCTACCCTCCCTCTGTCTATTTGGCTACCTCTGGTCCTTTTAACTTTCCCTCTGCCTTCTGCCTTGGTCAATAATAAGATTTGACTGATATAGATTTTCAAAGTCCACTTCTTTTGGATTGATGTTGGCAAGAGAACATTAGAGCTGTATTTGGCGTGCATGTTCAGCTGCTCACCTCCATCTAATCTGTGGATGTCTGAGTGCCGGATACTTTTATATAATATTTTAAACCACCTTTTCTCTGTGGTTTTCCGGCAGTGTCTTTGTAATCACCACAGAGCCAAGCAGAGCCTCATCACACACAGAGACACAAAGAAACACACCTCTTCGATGTTTCACGGATGCCAGAGTTTGTCATCCTCCTTTTTGGTCTAAAGAAAAGGGAAAAGGAAGACAGACAGCTCAGTGGAAGATGGAAGTCAGGCTTAAGTTCTGGGCTGCATTGCATCAGACCCGGGGGATAGGTGCCATTACGCCTGCATATTTAAAGCCACCTAAATGTGTGGAGCAGGTGGCGGACAATGCACTCTTGTTGTTATTTGGTTTGCGTAGTCAAGATGGCAGATTTCGTAATGCTTTCAAATGGCACATAACAGGGAGAAGCCTCACAGGACTGCCAAGAACAATTTCGCCAGGAGCCAAAGAGGAGCAGCAGGCTGCAGCCCGTACCTTTCTCCACAAAGAGAAAGAGGAAGGATGATGTCTCCGAATGAACACAGAGGGATAGTAAAATCACCTTTTTAACTGTCGAGTTTGTTTGCTGAATTCTAATGAGCTTCTTAGCTAAATGGAAAATGTAAACATCCTGTGCATCAATGCCGATTAGAGACTTGGACAAACACAAAACAGGTAAAGCTTGCGTAAAGAACTTGGCGCCATGTTTTGTTTGTGCTGCCAGGAAAGCAAAGATCTTCCGAAAGAGGTAACTCTCTTGATAAAGCGTCAAAGAGAGGACCGTGGTTTGGACTTTTTGTGCCTTTTCGATCTGTAAGGAGAGAAGACTCAAAAAAACCAAAGCAGTGTTCCTAATTTTAACCCAGCGCAATCAGGATTTTATTTTTTTGTTCTTTTTGAATTGAGAGTTTAAGTCTTGGCATCTTGGCAATCAGGGGAAGCAAAAAAGAATAATTCTAATTGGCACGTATCAAAAAGTATTTAAGAAAGTCATTTTTGTAAATCTTCTTCTTCACGTCTTGATATAGGGCACAGTTTGTAGGTTTCGGGTCGTCACAAAGGTTGACTTCAACCTTGCAGGGTTAACTTTTAGTGGGTGAGTGGCATTTTGAGTGGCAAACTGATCCAAAAATGCCTAAGGTGACTCCAGAATCTCATCAATATTACCTCACACCTATCAAAACAAACAAAAAAACCCCCTGAAAAACAATTTGTCATAAATGATCTCAAACTGACAGTCTCCTCTTGGCCAGTCTCTTGGCGAAGACTCTCCGCTGCGTGGCGGAACTCGGCAGGGATTCGTGTCTCATCCGCCCATTCAAATAAGCCCACAGATGTCAAGAGAGGACTCCCCCACCAACACCACCACAAGCACACACACACACACACTCGACCCACCTCCAACACTGTTTGTAATGAAATCTAACACTTGGAAGAGGAGAAGTGGACTGACCACCTGTGCATCCAATTGTTCAGTATTCACAGACACACAGGAGAGAAAAGAGAGGAGAAGCAAGAGGGGGAGAATGGGTAGAGGAATCAAAGCTGCTCAAGAAAAGAAAAGAGAGGAATGCAAAGCATTTTGGAAAAATGAAGAAAGAAAAATTCAAGTTTGAAACTTCGTGTTAGTGATGTCGACATTTTTTAAAAGGTATTACCAATATTTTGCCCTCATCCTGTACTGTGGACATGATATTATGAACACCTTTAAAGGTATTGCAGTCAAAAACATCACCACCACCTACCATCACTGTAACAATAAAAATAAAGTAGAAAAAAAAACCCCTTTTTAACAATAGAAGCTGTTGTATGAGCTTTTAATCGGTTCACCTAATAAATCATCACTAAGTACCCAGCAGACTACCACTCAAGATGACGGTGACCTGGACAACTAAGAATTTATACAGATATGCTCGAAAAATGAAACTTGAACTGATGTCACGGATGTTAGTTCAGCGTCTTTTTGAGGTACTTCCTAAACATCATGTAGACGTCATTGTTAGACTTTCTAGCAGGAGAAGGTTTGTGTCCAAGAATTGTTTTCTACTGCTAATTTTTAAAAATACAGTAAAACAAAAATAGTTGCACTACCTTTATTTATTTTCTTTTTTAACAGTCATGACCAAAAGAATGAGATTATGAATGCAATCGCTAGAAGTACATTTCCTCTGAAGGGGTAGGCTCAGCCTAGGGTGAGGAGCTTGGCCATTCAGGAAGAGCTTGGATTAGAGCCCGTCCTGAAAAGAGCCATTTGAGGTCGCTCTGGCATCTGATGAGGATGCCTCCCAGGAACCTCCTAGGTGAGGTGTTCCAGCCATATCCCACCGGGAGGAGCCCCTGGGGTTGAGCCAAGACAAGCTAGCTCGGGAATGCCTTGGTGTCCCACCAAAAGATCTATAGGAGGTGGTCAGGGAGAGAGAGAGAGAGAGGTCTGGGTGTCTCTGCTTAGACTGCTGCCCCCATGACCCAAAGCTCGATAAGCATCAGAACATGGATGAAAGTTATTATGAAATTATATCATAAATGAATAAAACTTTAAAATTATTTTTTTTACTAAAAATAATAAAATAAAACTTTAACCAAACATTCCAATGCACTGAGATTCAGTTTTGCATCCACTAAAAGTCCTAACAGGTACATCACCCACATTTAATAATTACATCAGAAGAATTATATTTCTGAAAATGAAACCAAAACAAAGTAAGTTAAGTACTTTTTATTGGAACTTTTTGTTTTTTGTTGGAGAATTTCAATGTTTATTTATTGTATTCCAAAGGTACTTAAACTATATACACTTTTGAAATTAAATATGCAAAAATTTACATAAATCCCCTGAAAAGTATAATAAATTTAAAACCTTGTAATTTTCTTTACACTAAATGAATCATGTTATAGAGGCAAACTGATCCAAAATCTCTCCTTTGGCCTGTAGTGACTCAGGCTTAAGGGACGGAGGTTTAGATCATCGTGGGGATTGTTATACTGCTGTCACTCATTTTCCTAGATATCATGCATGTATGGTTTATTGATAGAAATCACTCCAATCAAATGTGGAAAATGACACATATTCTTTTTGTAGAGGAAGGAAAAGCTGTTTTTAAAAGCACCGCAGAGATTAATGCACGGCGTGTACACCTTGCAAACACACACTTACACACAAGAAGGGAACAATGGATTCTTTGAAACAAAAGCTAAAAAGACACAGAGAGGATGAGTATAAAAGAGCCAGTAAGCACACATGCACATGCAAACACATACCAAAAAAACCCCAACACACTTGCAATCACAGACCCACACAAGTGCACCTACACACACACTCTCTGTTTCTCACACGCAAACAAGAAAGGAACAGCTACTACTTAGAAATCAGCCCTGACATTGCTTGTCACAGTCAGAGGCCTTGATCAGGATTTGCTTACAGGACCTCCTACTCAGCACACACACAAACACACACAAGATCCTGGAAGGGGGGTAAAAAAAAAAAAGCTTAGAGCCATGTTGGAGGAAAAGGGGGAACCCGGCAACATCTGCAGTCTCCGTTGTTGATAGCATTGCTGCCAGCTTGGAGTCAGATCACAGGGCTGGAGATGCTGCAGTCTGGGCTCTACCTCTTGGCCAACCTCCCCCCTCCTCAGATCCATACTTCCAAACCTCCTAGCTACCACCTGTTAGTTAATTTGCAGCAACGAAAAAGGACACCGTGATACTCTGAAGTCAAACTCCTTCTCTCCATCTCCTCTTTCGTCTTTGTCTGCATCTCTGTCTCCCTTGGTGTCAAACCCCCCTTTCCACCCTCTCGGAGGTTTGGTACACCCACGACAGAGTTTTTCCGGACTTGGAAGGGTTCAGGGCAATGTTTTTTTCCCCCCCATCTTCCCCCTGAGTTGAAGCTTTGATGTGAGAAGACTGGAGTCACAAATCCTTGTCCATTTACCATCAGAGAGCATCCCCTAACTCAGGGCTTGGCACAACCCCACATGGCTAACGATTTGAGATACTTTAATTAGGCCAAAATGTGTCTAAAGATGCAGTTGTGCCCCCAGTCTTCCAGCACTCTCCGTGCTAAAGAGATAAATAGAGTAAATTTCTATGTCACAGATATTTCAGAGGAGTATTTTCTATCTTTTCATGTCTTTCAGCGTTTGGTAATTCTCTGCCACAGGGCCTCATGTGGGCGTGGCTGGCATTTTTTATTTTTTTGCACAATCCAATTGGGCCCAACGCATCACAGAGGCTCGGCTGATGATTTGATGATTCGGAGAAATTAGTCTATATGTGTTTTTGCTGATGATCTGCATAAAAATGCGTTGGGTTTTTTTCCCCTGAACATTTTTGCAAACTAATGTTGATTTTAATTCCCCACATTTACTGCATGTTTGGATAAAATTTATAATATATAATGTGCGTCAAACTATAAGTAACACTCATAAAATAAAACTAAATGCAGGAAAAAGGCCAGATGAGAATAACAATAAAAATAAACATGGAGTGCACAGGATCCAGCTGGAGGAGCAAGACGGATAACAAGGTACACGTGAACTTGGTCAAGACAAAAATAAAATAGAGAAGTACAAAGTTTTAATAAGTTATTAAAATTAAGTGATTTTATGGACTCCTAAAAAGACTACTAGGTAAGGTAAAACTTTTAGATGCCTCGCAAGAATTGACAGTGATATTATCATTTGGGTTTTCCTACCAGTTTTCTGCATTGCCTGTTCCCAAATAATCAAGTCCTCCTACAAACATCACATGACTGCTTTCTATCCCTGTCCTAATCAGTTTAGTTGTTGTTTCAAACGATTTTCTCGTGAATGACATTTGTAGCAGTTACTTGCTGGATTTTGATAAACTGTTTGTTTTTTCTATCTCAAATGCATGCACCTGCAGCGTGCCAGCTAATTTCAGTGCCAGCTTACAATACCGCACTAGCTTACACCCTCCTTCACATCTATTTAGAGTATGCTATTTAAGCCTGCCTAAAGTTGCTGCATGTTTACAAGCTGCTTTGCAACCCAAAGCTTCTTTCATAGCTGTTGTCACTGATGCATAATATAATCTGTTTGGGGACGTCTTACTGCTGCTTTCCCCACCTTAGACTTCTTTTCTTACATAAACGTACGTGTAAGAGTCCCAGAACAGAGCTATGACATCAAATATAAATTTACTACTTAATAGTAGTGTATTGGAGTGTCTATTGTAATGTGTCTTATATTATCATAACTAGCTAGCTTTTAGTCAAAATATCATATGCAAAACTGATTAATGTAACACTTTAAAATGTTAATATTCCAAAAATCTGCAATGATTCCACCTCGCAGTTGTTAAGGATTATTGAAGAAACCGATATAAGCAATTAAAGCAAATTCTTAAGCAAAAGTGACCACACAGTTAAACTCAATAACAGAAAAAGCAGAGTGAAAACCTCAGGTCCCCTTTTCCTAACAACAAAGACCAAGTTCACAAAGTTATTTCTACGCTCTGAGTTACAATCTTGCATCCATGTGGATTTCCAGCAATAGATAGCACGCTTTTTTGTGTCAACATTGATTTTTCTCTCCCCCTCCACCCCAACTCTCCTTTTAATAGAGGAGTGGATGCTTCAAAGCCCCCCGTTTGCCCAAAGCAAGCTTGAAATTCTCTCCTTTCAAAGCGCCATTCCTTCTTTGTAGTTATGATCCCCTGTCTCATCGGGTAAGGGCGAGGGAGAGACGGAAACTTCTGAAGGTACCAAAGGTAGCACATGAAATCCCTCCCATGTAGGTGTGTGAAGTTCTGATAGTTGTGTCCGACTTGGAATCGATACAATCCCCCCCTTAAGCCTGGAAAAATGTGTTTGTACAGCCAAAGACAAGGTATCTCCAGACCCTAAATCAAAGGCCTCGTCTTCACAGATTCTGTGCCAGACAACTTTCTCCAAGCCAGGCCAAACAACAGCGCAACAACTTCTGAAAAGTGTTCACAGAAGTCTCAAGTTGTTGTTGTTACATCCAGTCTTCTGCTGTCTGCTCAATTACAAGTTGTTGTTTCTTTCTCTCTGTCTGGCTGTCGCCCTCTCTGTCTCTCTCTCATTGTCTCACTCTCCTCTCAGACTACTGTGAGGTGTTAAAAAGGAACCAACGGGGGATCTGTGCTCCATTATGCAGGTCTGTTCCTGTGCTGTCTGTTGCCGCCTCTTCGCACCTCATATTGCATTTTTGCCCGTCGAGACACACACACACACACACACACTCTTTGACACACACACACACACACGCACGCACACACACACAACCACACGTGCGCAAAGGGAATTGAACTTTGGCTGCCTCTGTGTATCTTGTGCCAGGTGTAAGGCTAAGAGGTGCCTAACTTCTTCTCCGCCCCCTTAGGCCATACAGGCATGCTCGAAAAAGAAAAGAAAAGTGGTTGTGTGATCCAGGCATCTATTACACGCTGTGTGGGCGATATGCTACTGCTTGTTTTTTTTCGTTCATCTCAGGCCGGCTTTTGCAGAAAGGATGGAGTCTAACTGCTAGAGTAAAGGTGCTACATTGAGCCTGGCATTTGTAATAATTAATGTCTCATTGTCAGATTAGGTGTGATACCTTGGTGCGATTACACCATCTGAGAAATGAGAGCAAGGTGGAGATGACTTTGAATGATGTATCGCAAAGCATGGCAAGTCGTAGCGTTCGTTCAGGCATTAAAAACAGCAGCTGATGACAACGAAAAAAAAATCAACTGGAGCTAATTCACAACAGTGATCTCTGTGCATTTTGTACCAAAAGGTAAAGACCCTCAAATACTAGAGAGAAACCCCGACTGTCAGACAAATTACCACCTACCAGGCAGATGGTGATGGTTGGGAGAAAGAACTCCCATTTACGGTCTCACTCACACAGGCATAGAAACTAGTCAGCGTCCTCCTGGCAAAGATAGGTTGCTGCAGGAAAATGTGTATTCCCAGACCGGTTGCGAATGGTTGCTGGAGATTTCTAGTTGGTTCTGTAAAACCTGTTGCTAAAGACACACCGACCTAGAGATTGGTGAGTGACCTCTAAGCAAACTGAAAAAAAGTATATTCCTCAACTAGTTAGCAAGAGGTTGCTGAGGGAAATAATCCACAAAGAAGCATCAAAAGGCACCAAATACCTCCTTGCAATTGTTCTGCCCACTATCAGATTGCCATGGTTGCCATGGTTTGCATGGACGTTTCACTGATGCTTGACAAGTAGTTTGGGCACCATCTTCCAAGCAAACTACCACAGTGTTCATACCTAAATACTACAACCAAAAGCAAGGAGGAAGCACTCTCTTTGCAATCTCCAGCAACCACTTGCCAACTGGTTAGGGAATACACAATACTCCCTAGTGACATGTGGTTGCCAGGCGGTCGTTGATTGGCCTTTTTGCCTGCATCACTGATATCCCAAATACTGCCTACTGTTGCCCTTGGATATCAACATGATGAAGATGATGATGAATTGCTACATGTGTCACATATACACAAATAGAGTAAAAGGCAGCTTGCTTGGCTCACCGCTAATCAAAGTTGTTGAAAAATTCAAACATCCCCCAAACATCCGAAATACCCACCATCAAGCCCTGACCAAACCCTGATGATTATTTTTAGTTTTTCCTATTCTTAAGTAATCATCAGAAATTTGAGAAAAAACAAGTCACATAAAGCAATTACAAATAAGTATCACTTATTAAAAGGCTGACAAGAAACAAAATAAAATCCAAGAAGACCCAAACAGGTGACCTGGAGAACTCCCAGCTCACCCTTTTTTTTTTTTTTCAAATGGTAAAAACCTATTTCATTCACTCTTTTCATCCCCGACCCTGATATTTTACAAGGAACAGCTGACCACCTTCATTCCCTTATATGGTTATCTCAGGCACAGATGTCCCACCTACCTGGTGTTCATACTTTTTGTTAACGGGGAAAGAGGAAAGTTAACTTTAATGGAGAAGCACTTAAACCACCTTGTTTTAGATTGATGAGTTGAAGAACTGAACCAAGACCCAGTATAAGATAAATAAAGATGAGATTTAAGCTTTGAATCATGCAAGCCTCTCTAGCTGAGTCCAAGAACAAAAAAGAGCAGAATAGGTGCATTTTAATTCTTTATATGTGAAAATGCTGAGAAAAACCTCCCATTGAAAACCAGGGAAGCGCTCACCCTTAGCCCGACAACACAAATCCAGTAGATTTGGTGCACTTAGATCTTTCACTACTGCACACTGGGTTCTGTAGCTGCATATCTCACAATAACTTGAGTCTCAGAGCACTCTGGGGGATTCACTGTAAGATGCACTTACAATTTTAAACTCACACTGTGAGCGCACTTCAAGTACACTATCTCCCGTTTTCCCCAAGCTCCGCTGCCTGGAAATGAAAGTCGACATTGACCACCCTGCCTACACCCAGACCTACTTGTATGAATCAACAGGAACGCGGTCCTCCTCTGACCCCCCCAACCGATCGCCCCATCCCTCATATGAATAATACATGGCGCCCCCACTACCTGTTTCACTGTGTACATGTGAGGTCGCAAAGGCCGAGCTCACATACATGAAAACACACACAGGAAAGCAGCCAGCGAGCCTGGCCTCTGAGGCCTGACCCTGGCTCATA
>VUQG01019817.1:16609-34381 GCA_015106755.1 Etia nguti | reverse complement strand
TTTAGATACCTATATTCACATGTACGCAAATGCACGCAAAAAGCACACAAAGGCAAACAAAGCCCACACACATCCTCTGTGTACCTTGGAGGCAAGGTTGGGGGTTGAAGTGAGCACTGCTGGCAATAAGGTGAGCAGCTGTGCAGTGCTGTGGATGAAAGAGGAGCATCAGGAGGCCTGCACTGTGCGCCTCTGTGTGTGTTTTTGAATTTGTGAGAGCAGCATCTTTGTGTGTTTAAAGCCAATCTCTGTGAGTTAGAGTCTTTCACAGAGGCTCGAGCAGAGAAGATGTGTTTGCGTGCGGCTTTGCAGCTTCATGTAGTCGTGACAGTGATTGTGCGTGTATGCGGGGAGCGATTGTATGTTGTTTTTACATCTATGAGTCTTCCAGCAGTGACAGAACAAAAACTTGAGTCAAGTTCTGCACCACCACCAGTTCTTCAATATGAAGAGGATATGAAAGCAGATGACTGAACTGGAAATCAGTAGTAGTATGTACTCGTACCACAATCAGTTTTAAATCACTGTATATGTAGTGTTCAGTTTGCAACAGTGACCGCAAGGCACTTTGCATCAAAACCCAAACCAAACTGTCACACAAACTTTTATCTACCAGGCAGCTGGTGATGGTAGGGAGGAAGGCCTTAGTTATAAACGCGTAAGTACTAGTCGTCAATCCTTGGTGACCAAAACTGTGTATTCCTCGACTGCTTGCTAGTAGTTTTCAAGAGTTTTCACACAAATGGTTTACTTCCAAGTAAACTATTGGCAACAAGTACAACCTTCTAGCATCCAAAGCAATCCCAAGGAGGGTTACAGTCCACCTTTTTGCACTGTATACCTTTCTGCAACCAATTTCTGCCAGCAATCACAAGCAAACACATACTACCCCTCAAGTAATACACATTTTCCCCTTGTGACCTCTCTAAGCATGTGTGACTGTGGCTTAGCATCAAGAAACCTCGAGCAAGGCCAAGCTCAGAGAGGGCAGCCAACTGCTGTGACCAGTTGGGGGTGAGGCCTAATAGAGGACTGAAAAGAGGAGTATTTTTTAATATAGCATCTTTATAGACTGAATTTGCGTGTATATGAATCTCTGTGCAGAGCATTTATGGGTATTTATTTATTGACAATTGTAGAACTTAGTAGCACGTTTATCTAGTTTGTTTTGAGTTGCTACTATATAGTAAGTCATTTACACAGGTGTGCAAACAAGGGGCAACTGGCAGCAATGTAGTAAAAAATAAAAATCAGTTTCCTGTACTGAAGATGAAGTGGACGAGGCCCGAGTTAAACTGTTCTCAAGTGGCTTAAGCAGGTTCCAGTGGTAGTGAAGTATACCACTGACTGACATATACTGACAACGTAAATACAATAAGGGTTATCTGGCCCATCAGAACTTTTAATGCCAAAGACTATGAAGCAATGGTAGTATGTGGACAGGGCTTGTCAAAAATCTCTGTAACTCTAATGGCTGCATGAGTCATTCTCCAAAACTGAATGAATCCCCATAGATGTTTTGGGGGCTGTGGCACAGGAGGCAGAGTGGCTCGTCAACCAATTGAAAGGTCGGTGGTTGATCCCTGGCTACTGCACCCTAGATGTCCAAGCATTCTGAACCCAGATGCATCCCTTGGAGTGTGAGTGTAGTCAAGGCACTTCGGCATAACAAAAAACACTTGTATGAATGTGTGTGTGAGATAGGGTCAAGCATGTAGTAAAAAGTGCTTTGGAGTGCTTCAGTGAGTAGAAAAGTGCTATATATGTACCAGTCCATTTACCATAGACCATAGATAAATAAATTCTCCCTTCTTAATAACTTTATAGTAGAAGAATTTTTAATGAATGGTGAATGGCCTCACAGACATTTCGAAGACTTCGAACAATTTCCTTAGCGCCCCTCATCAGGAAATTCATCGCCTAAACATCTGAGCACAAAGTCACACTTGGAGTATTATATCTGCACATCAAGATGAAGATAGCACTCTATTATGAGCTGCCACCGAGCAGTTTAACATTATCATTAAGCATGCTAAAAAAGGGTACTTGACTATGTTGTATGCTGTGCAGATGTGGAGGTTTGATAGCTTCTAGTCACTGGTCCACAAATACATCTTGTTGTACGTCTTGACTGGTGTCTTAAAGGATTTAGCACTTGCACGACTGACATGCTTTTTAATCGTTTCATAATAACATTTCTCACCTGACATATGCAACCTGTTAAGAATAGATGATAGTACAGCCACTATTACTGTACTCGTGACTTTGCTGACAAAACCTGCCCCATGACGAGTATATCTATATCTTTTCTGTTGGTATTGAGTATTTTTACTTCATTTGAATTCTGTTTTTTTTTTTTTTTCACATTTAACTCTAACTTCAGTAAAAAGATGAGTAGGTCTTCAAAGATGCATTTCTTTCTTTTAACATATTCATATTTCTGAGAATCTTCTCTGTTTCTATGTGCATATTTCAGTGAAACGCTTGCATCGGTGCCGTTTCTCTCCTTGTTCCATGTCTTCTTCTCTCAATCCCTGCATTTCCTTATGAAAATATGCTTCTCTATAGTATGAGCAGGGTGTTGGTGTGCTATGCCTGGAGCTACTCCCTCCTTCCATGCAACCTGAATCCCTTTGGAAAGGGAAGCGGAGTGTATACAAGTGAAATGATCAAATAAATCAGCTGGATTTGTCTCCTCTGTCTGAAACATGAATATTAAGCACATTAGGATCATGTGAAGAGGTAAATATGTCATGGCGGTAATCCCCAGTGATCTGCCGGTCAGTTCGGGTTTGTGTTTTGCGGAGAGATGAGGAATATTTACTCAAACGTATGAGGCGTTTAGGTGACGCTCTCCATCCAGAGTGACTCAGTGATTGTAACAGTAAAAAGAGGCAACAGTGCCCCACCCCCCCACGCATCTTCTGGCCAGTGATGCAGTCTCCCTCTGGGCCAATCAGTAACAAATATGTCAGTCTGTCCTAAGGTGTAATTGTAGTGATCCCCAGTGACAAATAATGTTATTATGAATAAGCCAGAATCTGTCCTTTTCATGGAAATCGAATCAGAAGAGTTGAAAATAAAACTAATGAATGTTTAAATTTGTCAGGGGGATGAATGAATGCATGAATGAAAGCCATGAAAGTGCTCCGTTAAACCCTTTGTTTTTGTTTTTTTTTTTCAAGATGGCAGCCACGAATCGGCCGCGTGCGTTTTCTCTACTTTCTGTCTTTGCGTACACGTGAGTTGCAACCACACAGATGGGTCACTGTTGTAGGTGTGAAGTGAAGAGACAGGGAGAGGAGAAAAGTGAGGCCAAGAAGGACAGCGAGCATGTTGGCGTGCAGCACTCATTAGCATGAGTATCCACGTTTCCCTCCTGCCTCCAACTGCTCCCAGTCACTTCTCTCTCCCGGAAAGTAACAGTGAGAAAACTGAAATTAACAGCATGTTTTTAGTGATATGCATTAGTTTTTTTCTGACTTATGTCATGTTGTGTATTTATTTAAATCTTATATTTAAAGCCTACATTTATTTTTCCAAGGTGGCCATGTGTAGACGGATACGTTATGGTCAAAAAGTGAGAAAAATGTGTAAATAGCTGGCTATAACTATTTTATATAAGTGAAATATTTAGCTTTGTGCCAACTCCCTTCCTTGGATCTGGTACCCGTTTCCAACTTTGATTGCCGGTTTCCCATGGTTGCCATGGTAGCCAAGGAAAATACCTTAAAAAAATCAAAAGGCAAAAATTTGAATGAGACATCGGCATCACAGAGAGCAGAGATGTCACCTTGTCTCCTCTCCTCAAGGTTATGTAGGGTCACCAAAGTGGCCCGGGTACCACAGAAAGGACAGCCTACATGGATCTTGGGACTGATAAATGCACGCGTACCTGGAGGTTGTTTTGTCGGATTTTTTGGGGATGTATTAGACCTAGAAAGTTTTCCAAGTAACAGATGAATGATCTAATAAACTATAACTGATTCAATGAGTCATTCATAGTTTAACTGTACAGCAAAAAGCTAAAATTAAAAAAAATATGAAAGGATTTTGGGGTTTTGTCCTTAATATCGCTCTCTCTCTTTCACTTAGTTATCTAGTTAACTCAATTCAGTTCAATTCAATTTTATTTATACAGCCCATAATCACAACAACAGTTGCCTCAATGTGCTTTATATTGTAAGGAAAAACTCCCTTTTAACAGAAGGAAACCTCCAGCAAAACCAGGCCCAACTTAAACAACTTAGCAACAGCCAATTTTGTAGTCCCTATGTCCTTTTTATTCTTTCTTTTCTTCATTTTTCTTCAGTATTTTTTATTCTTTTTTTTTTTTTATATGTTGCTGTGAAGAAAACTGCCACCAGCGTTTTGTTGTACAGAAATGCACAATGACAATAAAGAATCTATTTTCTTTAATGATTAGTAATTTGAATAAATTAACCTTTGATTTGATGTATTTCAGTTAAATTTTATTCATAATCACAGCTCCATGTTTATCAGGGCAAAGAATATTCTTTTTTGTGGTTTTTTCTGTGTAATTTCTAAACGCAGGCAGATTTCCAGCACTTTGCAATCAATCTGAGTCCGTCTGCAGTGATGAGCACATCACTTACGTAACACGCCTTTTCGCCACTGCCACCTTTGCCACTTGTTTCATGTTATTTTGCAGTAAAGTCACCGTCAGGGACAGAAACTGCGTCACTAGTTATAGTAAGTAGTTATGAATGTAAGTAGTTAATTTAAATTCGTCTGTATGCAGACAGAAACAGATTTGTGATTTTTATCTCAGTCCATCGCTGTATTAGATTGCCAGCTTGAGCCCCTTCAGTTGCAGACTGATAGCAGACTCAGTCTTGTTGCTGTTTTATCGTTGCCTCGATGCACCAAAGTAGCTTTTAGAAAGCATCTGACTGCGAGTGATCGCAGACCAGGTTGGTGTCTTCAAAGCAACAACTTAAAAGGCAACGATGTCACAAGTTCATGGCACACAGTTGTAAAAATGTTGTTCATGCTGCGATCTCCAGCCACAGTTTTCTGCCTATATCTGATTCACAGGCAGTTTAATGAAATCACTATGATTAAATGGTAAACTGAGATTAGCTAGTTCAAATGAACACATCTGATGATGACGGGCTTTGGGGTACATCAGATGAAAAAACGGTTGGGAACTGTTGCTTTAAAATATGCCGACAGATCTTCAGAGGGATTTTCTTCATTTAGCATTTGGCACAGATTTCATAATGAAAACAGAATACCTGATTTGAAAGGATAAAGAGGGACCTCACTCATGTAGCAGGTGGCTAGAGGTTCGTTCTTATTAAAACCACCATTATTGCCTGCACACTGATTCTCACCTCAGAACAAAGATCAGATGTTCAGACTAAAATAAAGAATCAAGCTTTAAGAAAAAAAAAACCAACATTCAGTCTGTACTCCTTAGCATCTGCTTCCTCCCCGTGTCTATTTTCTCTCTTTTCCGAGCTGCTCCTGGTTGGCAGGTTCGCCGCACAGCACGGCGACCTGTGCAACACCTTCCCCAGGCCAGATGGCGGTGTCGAAGGCGACAGGAGCAGCAGAAATCTGCCAGAGCAATCTGCTGCGAGCAGGTGTCGGCTAATTGTCTCCGAGAGCCGAGGCAGCGGTGGGCACGTGCCAGCGCTACCTGAGTGGAAACAAATATCTTCATTTGCTCCCGTTTTGTCGAGGGAGCGCGTTTCCAAGCTCTGAGACATAATAGGCCAAGCCCGGAACAAGATGAGGGCGGTGTGCTGGAGCAGGCAGCTGAACAAGCGTACCTTTGTCTGACAGAGAAAGAGCCACAATGAATCTCATAGCGACTGGTAGCAAAACACTCTTGACAATCACAATCACGCCTAAGTGGATGCAGAAAAAAAAAGGAAAAATAAACTCTGGCAAAGGGTAAAAGGGCTCATGTGGGAATGTCGTCCAATATTTATTCAAGTATATGGTGTTATACATGTAAGGAGCAAGAAGGAGACAATGCTTTCATTCAGATTGGCAATCAAGCAAATTTATATTGTGTTATATGCTTTTTTTCTTCTTTGTTTGCTGTATTACTGCAATTAGCAACCAGTTGTCTGTGGAGTGGTGGTCATGTGGCAGGTCTTCCAAACCTTTAGGAAAGGTTTTCATATTTAGCAGCTGAACATTTCGAATCAAGACGACATAATTTAGGGCAGTCCAACTCCCCCCCCCTTATTATACCAGCCTGTGTTCACACATGGGTAAGGAGAACGAATTCCACATGCGCTCTGTGATTTATTCAGGTACCGGCTCGCTGCTTCATAGACTCTGACATTCCCATTGTGTATTTAGAGGGGAAGGAGGGGCTCCTGGAAGGGCCCGTTCAGTCTGACAACAGACTTTCTTCTCCTTGTCAAAAGATCTTTCAAACTGAGTCGATCGACCGTAGAAGGGGAAGCAAAATGCCTCTAATTTAAGTGCTTCTCCTTTTCTTTTTCTTTCTCTTAGAGAGAATTTTGTTGGAAAACATCCTCAACTGTACAACAAACTTCACATGTGCAATTAGTCAGACCATCACTGAAGCTTTTATTTATAGAGAGGAACTTACTCCGCCTCCTCAGGTGTAGATGTTGTGATCTCGTTTTTTCTGAATGATTTCCAGGAAGAAACATGCAACACAGCCTGCAGAAAAAGCTGCCGGATAATCCGCTTTGCTTTCGCCAATCCTACAAAACATCATAAAAAACAAAAAAACAAAACCACTGCTGAGAGAAAAAAAGTTTGCATGCCTCAAAAAATATGGTGAAGTAGAAGCAGATGAGGCAGGTTGAAGTAAAGTGGATCCCCCACTAAAGTTAATTACAAAAAGTAAATTACAGAGCTTTTACGAAATCCCACCAAGAGTGCATCGAACGCCACAGTTTGATTATATGTAATGGTGCAAGAACATCAGTGAATGGAATTTTTATTTTTTATTTTTTTTTAGCTATGGGACCACTGCTTGCTCATTGCATCAGTCCAGATGCATCCTACGGCGCGCTCCCTGCTATGTGAGAAGCAAGGCCGCCTCTATTTTTAAATCTCAAGTAAGAGTTTTAGTCTCTAAAAGCTTCCCACGATACTGATTGATCCCTCTGACCCGGCTCTCTTCAGGCTTTCCCCTGGTCCATTAAGAGCTGTGTCACCAGAGGAGTTTAGCATTACCATGTGTGGCCTCTGTTGTTTCTAAAGCAGGAAGTGCCCAGTCAGGTTTAAGTGTGCTGCTTCCCCACGAGCCCCTGTTGAGATCTGACTTTAACCCCGCTTCCTGCCGCTTGCAGCTTGTAGGCTGAGCAGCCCGCTTCTGCAGCCTCTCAGCTTCCAGACTCCTTTGCTTTTTTCAGCATTTATTAACTTTGTAGTTTTTGGCAATAAATAGCTTTAAAAAGTTAGACTTGATGTTGGAGGATGTGTAAAACTGTTAAACTTAATATTTAAAGCTTTAGAGCTCAGAGAATTTGCAAATTCTGAAGGGCGAACAAATTTTCTGGTGTCCAGCTGCACAACAATTAATGCTTTACCCCATGAATGCCTGCTTCTAGTAACCCTTAAATCTCTTGAACTGAGCAGTTTCTGTCATATTTCAGGCCTCCTTATAAAAATAAATGACCAGGCGTGCATCAGAAGATAGTGAGGGTGGTCTCTGCCTATGCATCTACCCTTGGAAAAACATGATGTCTTTATTGATACATGCGGTGTCAAAACTCATCATTAAGGGTGCAGAGGAGGTCGTTAAAGTTCATCTTTACGGAGGAAAGAGTTGAAGTCTGGCAGGTTTGGTTTTTACCGATCAAGTCCCTGCACATCATGTGTAGTATTTTTTTAACCATGTTTAGCCTTTCATGAAGTAACAGAAGAAACATTTTAATTGAATTTTAATTTCCATGTATGACTTTTAACAGGTATTTCCTACATTTGGCATTTAAAAAGATATATATTTTGTTTTTTCACGGGTAAAAAAAAAAATCACACTGATGATGTAGAAATTGATGTAGAAACGATGTGGCTTTAGGATATACGATCATGCATCTAATGCATAATTTAAGCTACAGGAATTGTAGCAGTTGTGTCTGTTTGCATACAGAAAGGCATTTTTACCCACTGTGAAGGTGCTCCCATGCAGAACCTCAAAATCCCAACTGCACGTCACTGGACGTGGATCACGGTGGTTGACAGGTGGGCTGGAACAGACAAGGGAATGACAGTGGACTTCACCAGGAACAGAAGAAGAGCTCGAAAAATGAATTAACTATCAAAAATACAGCACGAAAAGCAAAGGCAGGATACTGTTCATTGTTTTCAACACTTTTACTTCAGCTCTTTGTAAGTTAGAACTTTGCTCGTCTCTGCAGCTGGCTGATAGACCAACAACAGCACAAGAGTTGCGCACAGACCAGTTGTACCAGATACATGTCCTGCAAGAAACAAGCTGTCCATAGACTGTCAGCGTGCTACCACTGCTGAACCATAATTTGAGTTTAAAATGCATGCAGGATGCTTAAAAGATGAAAATGAAGGTCTCTTAAACCTAAACTAAACTAAACCTGAACAAAACTGTGTTGAACTAAATTTAAGAGAGCAAAAACCTTTTTAAAGTTTTGATGCTACAAGACAACTAGAGCGTTGTCTTTAGTGGAGAAGGTGCAAACTTCATTTTTCAGCGATTTCTTAACGAGGAAGTGTCTGAAACATGTCCTCAAGTTGGAAGTGACCTGTAATAAGTGGACCTGTTTGACTCATTTCCAGTCCAATATTTTTGTTCTTGTGGCCTACTAGAGTAGCTTTGCATGGTTCACAGTTCAGAATAATCCTTATTTATCCTATACTGGGCCTTGGTGCCTCCAAAGCTCCTCCAAAACTTTCTGAAACTGAGTATTTAGAGCAGTCTGAGGCCCGAGTCTTTGGCTCACATTAGTTGCTCTGACCTCATTATTTAAACTTTAGCCATGCTTACTGTGAATAGTGAATACGTGTACCTGTCCTGAATTTTCTAGTACAGTATTCACCTTGATTCCCTCTCTGTTTGCATGCTGTAAATAATTTTGAGTTGTTTAATGATGGGTCAGTGGCGTGAAAACAGCACAACACACATGTTCTTAGTGAACACGTATAAAACAAGGATTTGGGGAAAACCCATGCATTCATTTACAACACTGTTTTTACTCCTCCTCTTTGCACATTTGAGTGTCATTTTACTGAGAGATCATAAAACGCAGTGTTGATCCAGTTATTTTACACCGTTTTTTATACGACAGGCTTTATTGTGCATTATGTTGTAGCTCATTCCTCAGCTCCTTATACAACAGCTAGCCGGTGTGTAATTACAGCTTGCAGTGAGCAGCCAGACGGAGCGATACGCGGATGAGAATCTACAGAAGCGCTTGATTTATGAAGCCCTGCTGCGCTGTGTGCGAGGAGTCCAAATCTTCCTGTTCACCTTACCTCTGGGGTGTGTGATGTCCCAACATGGCGGTGGAGGGTGATGGTGGGTGCCCAGCATCGGACTAAGCCGAACTGGGAGGACAGTCTGGCCTTCCTGTCCTGAATATGTGCCCAAAATAGCAATGACTTTTAACCTTAAAGGCTTTGAAAAATGCAGAAAATGAACAATTTTCTGCTAAAAATAAATGACTCCAAATTTCATAGATGCCAGTTCACATAGGACTGAATACTTCATGCTGACCTCTGGCTTAGTTAAATATAATAAATAAAGTGAAGTAGGATTTTTACTTGGCAGATATGAATAGGGCTAAGGACACAGAGACTCTACACTACATAATACGAATAATATACACTCACCGGCCACTTTATTAGGTATACCTTTTTAACTGCTTGTAACACAAATCTCTAATCAGCCGATCCAACTACAGCACCTAAATGGACATGGTCAAGATGATTTGATGATAACATGCTTTTGGTTTAAGTGACTTTGAACGTGGCATGGTTCTTGTTCTGAGTAGTTCAAAACTGCTGATTTGCTGGGATTTTCCCACACAAGCATTTCTAGAGTTTATAGAGAACAGCCTGAAAGAGAGGAAATATCCAGTGAGTAGCAGTTCTCTGGATGAAAATGTCCTGTCGATGTCAGAGGCCAGAGGAGAATGACCAGATTGGCCATTAACAGTAACTCAAATAACCATTCATTACAACCAAGACATTCAGAAGAGCGTCTCTGTATTTGAAACAGACCACTGGTACAGGAAACTGAAGCTACAATTCACACCAGGTCATGAAAATAGGACATTAGAAGAAAAATGTTGCGTTGTTTGATCAGTCTCAATTTCTGCTGCAACATTCAGATGGTAGGCTCAGAATTTGGTGTAAACAACATTAAAGCATGGCTCCATCCTGCCTTGTATGAGCGGTTCTAGCTGTTAGTGGTGTAAGGGTGTTGGGCCCCTTAGTATCAGTTGAGGATGATTTAAACGCCACAGCCTACCTGAGTATTGTTACTGACCATGTCCGTCCCTTTATGTACAATCTTCTGATGGATGCTTCAAGTAGGATAACACACCATTTCACAAACTGGCATGATGAGTTCACTGTACTCAGATAGCCTTGTTGATCCCATACCACAAGGAATTAAGGAGGCTTTGAAGGAAAAAGTGGGTTCAACCTGTTATTAGTAAGGTGTCCCTAATAAAGTGTCTGATGTGCATGGTAGATAATAGTTATTGTCCTTTAAACATCTCAATCCACCAACCGAAAAATACCATCACCATCTGGGTTGATTACAGCTGTGTACATCTGTGGAAGTTTAACTATCTTCAGTAAAAGCAAACGGTGCTGCTGATGCCCTGATATGAACATGAAACAGTAATAACACAAATTCTGGTTAAACAGCTGTAAAGTAGATGTGAAGATGAAATTTACCAGGTAAAAGTCTGAACAGATTGAGTGCAGACCTATGAAAAGAAAAGAGATGTTCCAATTTAACACAATCTACGTTTTCTAATATGTTTCCTTTCATAATTGAAGTATGATGACGATGCCATAAGCTCGTCGGTCGGCACAGCTGTGTGCCAGCGCGCTCGGCTGGAGATGAATCAGTGTGTTTAACTGTTTGTCCTCGCAGTACCTTTCGCCGCATCGGAGCAAGTCATGTGCATCAATCCAATATGGTGTCATCTGCCACGCGCTCGGCACAGGTGCTGCGCAGGAAATGCAGCGGAGTTTGGAAATCTGCTTGTTATGTTCCGATGTGCTCCTTTAAGAGAGTTTAAATCATGACAAACAACTCCAAGAAGGCTTCTGTGTTTAGCTGAAGGTGCACATTTTTTTTTCAAATTAAAGTCATAATTGTGGTTTTTCGAGTCCAGCGAGGATTAAACCACCTGCCTCAAGTGTTTAAGATTTATTCTCATTTCTTAATTTCCTCTAAATAGATGGGTGAGATAATTCTGTCATTTAGTTCCTGCCATCATTTTATCTTGAACCACACTTTGTAATTTTCTAAACACGAATTCCTCTCTGGCCAAAAATGCTTAAATCCACTTCAAAAAGAAAGGATGATGTGGTCGTCCAGTAATCCACAAACTGCGGCTTCCAGTGAAAGTTTATGGGCCGAGTTATCGCGGGGGGAATGAACTTTCTGAAGAATGCTGTTTTCCTTAAGTGCAGGGGTTTGAAGCGGGCAGTAAATTATGATAGAACGACAGTAACCTGGAACGCGAAGTTTTCCAAAAGAGACTGCGTGCATAGACTTACCAAATGCTTTAGGGTTGTTGGATAACAACACTCAATTTATCCAGTGTACAGTGGAGTAAATACATCAGGGGTGGGCATAACTTTATCTCTTTACAAAATGATACTGTTACTAGTAGATGTTATAATTAGGTCTAAATTGTAGCCACTTGGGAAAATGAATTGGCCACCCTCATACATAAATAAGAAATTAACTGTACATTTAATCAAACAGCAACCTCCATCGAACCTGGGATAGAAAAATGAAGCCAATGTCTAAGGAGCTTGGAAAGAAAGTTGTTGTGCTTAAAACTGCACTTCCACTTTTGACCACTTGAGGCTGGTGCCAAAAGTGAGTCAATCCCCATAGACTTCCATGCCAAAATGTCCAACTTTACAGCAGAAATAAACATGTTTACAGTTGCCTGTAAAAAATAGGTTTGGTCTCCATAGCTGACTTCTTTCTTAATGACTACTCTACAAGTGGTGAAGTTTTTATAACTGTGTCATTTAAACTCTGTTAAGGCTTAAAGTTGGTGTCAGTAGAGGTGTGGCCACTTTGGCCCCTAATAATCCCCTAACTGGACAACTCGACTGTGTTTGTGTGTTAGCATATTTTTAATACAAATAACATGCAATTATCTGATGAATAACATGGCTTGATATGCAGTTAACTGTACTAACTAGTGAATAATGTAAATATATGTTTGTATGTGCTGTTTCCATGCGCTTGTGTTTCAGTTTAGTCTGCTAAAAGAAGACAATGCTGCAGAGCAGTCAGTCCCAAATCTATTCAAAATGGCATGTGGTTCACCTGCTCAACCCAGCTAGCTATCCCAGAACCCCAGTTTTCTTTCTCTTTAAAATCAAAATACCCCAAAATAGCTAGAACGCCTACTACTAGTAACCCTTGAAGCTCTTAAACGGAACTCTTTCTGTCATATGTCAGGCCTTCTTATAGAACAAAATGACTGAGTGTGCTCAGAAGTCAAGTGAAGGTGGTCTCTGCCTATGCGGCTAACTTTGGAAAAACCACAAAACTATTCTAATGGTACTCAAACCACATCTTGATATACTGAGGTGTCAGAGAGACCGCAGAAAGTGAACGGGTGAAGTAACCACTGGTGATGAGAAGTTGGCGGAAATCAGAGGTAGATTTTTTTCAACTTCTAGGCAAGAAAGTGAAGCGACCAATGAGAGTGAAGAATACTGATTGACATATGACTCTGGTAGTAAATACATCACAAGGTTACCTAGGCAACCGGATACTGTAAGCTCATGCCACCCCTCATTTATTTAGATTTTTCTTCCTAGGAGCAGGACTTTCTTAATAATAGGATAATTATTAAACTTTCTTAATAATTTTCCAGGCTTTCTGAAGGTCTTTCAAAGCTTACCTTTGCTCTCCACCCTCATTCTCCAAATACTGACTCTTCTGGCTCTAAAACATGGGTGTCAAACATAAGGCCCGGGAGCCAGAACAGGCCCAGCAAGGACTCCAAAGTGGGGCCACTGGACGTCTTTGGAAAATGTGAAGCAGGGCATAAATTTTGGATTATTAAATGTATTTTCATAGGTTTTACAACTTGCCCCACTGACAAAGACCTCCCCCATGGTCATCCATGCTATACCAAAGTGATGAAGTAATAGAGAAACAATTAAATTACAGAAAGGTTCCTTTGCTTTTGCTACTATAGAAATTTCTGCTGTATAGTTACAGGACGGTCAAGGCAATGGACTACCAAAACCTTTTTTGTAATTTTACATATTAATCTCTTACAATTTAAGTCCGAAGAGTTCCACTGACACATTACTTTCTTAAACTGCAACAGCACCTTATCACGTAGAAAAAACTGAGACATACTGTTGAAAGCGCACTTCTTTTTCTTATATTGAGATACCGCAGAGATTAAATGTGCACGTAAGCTACTTTACACACATGAGGCCCAAGATGTAAAATGAGTTTGACATCCCTGCTCTAAAATATCAAGATACAAACTACAAACCAATGTGTGAACTTAAGAGTGTCCACGTCCATCCATCAAATGCATTTAATGCACAAATCAGATCTAATCATTGGCTTCCTAACAGACCAAGTGTGAAAAGTCCATACAGTGCAGGTATGGTCTAGGAGGAATTTAAGTAAACTCTAAATTCCTTTCCCGAATTCACTGTCTCGCAACAATTAAGTGAATGGCCTCAACTTAACAAACTTTAAATAAAGGAAGCTCATAGGTTTTAAATGCCATTAAGCGTGCTGAATCCACACTTGTTAATGTGTGAAATATTAAGATTCATGAGTTATACATTTCATTAAATAAGAAATTAGCAAAGCCTAATGAGCTATCGTGGGCAACTGCGTTTTTTTTTTTGCCTCAATCCACCCATGTACTTTTCAGCGCTGGACTTTCTGGTCACTACCCTTCGGAGAGCCACAGCGGCGTGACCGGTGTCGTGCGCAGCGGCCCTCGCTGATGAATTTTCATCTGCTAATTGCCGATGCGTCGTTGTTGCCATTTGCTCTTGTGAAAACAGAGATTAAAATGTATTTGTCACTCATTCGCTCATAAAACGTATTCATGCCGCTCGCTTTGCCCTTTGAGTCGGCCCCGGTTTTACGAATCACTTGTGGCTGCGAGACCTTAACGCACCACGAGCTGGACATCAAACACAGCCTTTTGGCCTGACCTTTGATTACTCCCCCCCACGGGCATAGTTTATTTTAAATCAGCAATTCACACATGGATCGAGTTTTCTCCGCTGATATCTCTAACAGTCGAGGCCGGTTTGATACAGGTGGTGCGCTGGAGGAGGAGCTGAACTGTAACTGTCCAGGCTGTGCAGCTTTTATCTGACCTTTCTGGATGAGGATGGATGACTCCCATCTTCATGATGAGGACCTGCAGATGGAGATTGCCTCTTAGCGCGTGTTTGATGCAGGTGGGAAAATGCTACAAGCTCACACAAACAGCCATCTCGGAAAGCTCTTGGGGAACACTGGTAATTTAGATAATGAAGTTTCCTGGCCATATGTTATGAACTGCATGAGCCACATTTGCTATGAAATGCTGGCTTTTGGATCAGCAGCTTTTCTCACAGATCGTTAATTCCCTGTCACTTTTTCTCTTTAAAACATTAAAACCCACTCTCCTAGCCTTTGTAAGCTTCATAAGAGGACCTGCTTGTTCATCTGTGCAGATTCCTCGCTATCTTTACATATTTAATCTAATAAATTCACTGTCCCAAGTATAAAACGCGAGTTCCTCAATTCAGCTCATATTGGTTTTTAATGGTTAGCCCTACAGTCCACCTCGGCTCAGTTTGACTCCGACTGCGCCCCCTGAACGTCCACTCACTCTCTGTACTTCCTTCCACAGCGATTTCCTTCCGTGGCCTCTTAGGAGCTACACAGCGATTATACAATACCTCACAGTTGGCTAGGAGTCACCGCGCTTTGTGTGACTTAAGAGGGAAGGATGGAATAGAGTCAAACAGTCATTTCACTCTCTGCTGACTCTTTGGCCCTCACATGAAATGCGCTCGCTCCTTTTTCGCTTTCCAGACCACTTTCCCTGCAGCACTCACGCTCTCGGAAAAAGTTCTGCGGTTCCTCTGTGTTTGGGATAATCAAAGAAAATTGAAAAACTGAGAGTTTCTACACACAGACATGCCTCCTTCTTGTTCTGCTTGTTTAAATCCTCGTCTAAGTAACAGTGAAAACCCATCTAATTTCCCTTAAAAACGAGTCCGGTTACTCAGGTATAGCTGGAATTTTAACCGGAGCTTAGGAAGTAAGCACCCATACAAAATACACTACCATTCTCACATTTAATG
Organism: Etia nguti; assembly: GCA_015106755.1. NCBI lineage: Eukaryota > Metazoa > Chordata > Actinopteri > Cichliformes > Cichlidae > Etia > Etia nguti. Next base: position 18,838 of record VUQG01019817.1, on the reverse strand, counting down.
GCAACTTTAGCTCCATAGTACAAAGCAGTGAAAGAACATATCTCAGCAAAGAAATAAACACTTTCTTTTTGTCTCTTTTTCTCACAGAATAATCAGAAGACAACAACAGTTGCTTTCTGTTTTGGGAACCACAGTGCATACCAGAGGACTCTTTTTCACAAGAGCCCAGTATGAAGTGACATTTTTGGTTAGGCTGCTACTGAAAGACGGGCCTACTCTATCTAGGAACGACCGTCAGAACCAGAAGGTGTCATATGTAATCATATGACAAAAAAGTTTTTCTTATGATGACCAACTGAACAACTTTCACTGAAGACTACGAGCTCTTCCAAGCTGTATTTACATACAGTCACTGGCCACAAATCTCTAATCAGTCAATCACATAGCAGCAACTCCGATGACCTGCCGATGACCTGCTCGTAACGTAATTGGTCAGAATTCTTCAGAAACTGCTAATCTACTGGGATTTTACCCTGCAACCATCTCTAGGGTTTAAAGAGAACGGTCTGAAAACAAGAAAACATTTTCTGGGGAAAATATCTTGTTGATACCAGCTTGACCACTTTAAGCTGATACGAAGACAACAGTACCTCAAATAAACACTTGTTACAGCCAAGGCATGCAGAAGAGTGTCACAACAGCTGCAGAAGACCACATCGGGTGCCACTTCTGGATGCACAGCTGAAAAATCTGTAGAAACACGGACAAAAATCTCAGAGGAAATAGCAAGGACTTTTGTTTGCAGGACCGAAGGCGGCCAATAAGAAAAAAGTAAGCTTTCAGGGAGACGGGCCTTGCACAGAAAGAAACTGATACAGGTAGAGGATAAACTGAGCAGCTGCAGTATACAATAAATGAATAGAAAAACATAATCAATCCACTTGAAGATGCATCTGAAATACCAATAAGTGGAGCTGCAGTTGCTGTACTTGTACATCAAGAACTTCATATTTGCTGTGATGCAATCTTAGTTTTTTAATGTTATTTGCTGCAGCCTGTATATATACTAAACAGGAAAAAGTTTCCTCAGTCTTGAAAGTACATTATTGTATGTCTGTAGTTTATACTTTCATAGGCAGCGGCTTCCTGCTGCTTCAATTACAGATGCCTCATAGATTTCTGAAGCTCTTGCTTTAAGACTATTCCAATGGCAACAATTAAAGTAGCACCTGAGTTACTTCACCTGACGCCACCTCTCTAAAAAAAAAAAGACTAGCCATTGATTTGCAATGGTCTTTTTTTGTATGAGAGCCATTTAAAACAGGGGCCCCGTTACCCAGCTGACTCACCCATTGACCCTGCAGTGCTACGGGGAATTCTTTGGACTCGATTGTTTAGACAAAGGTGAAATGTTTATTCCTATTAGCCAACTTCCCCACAAGATACAATATTGACCCGGAGGAACGTCTGATCGGCTATTACAAATTACAGCTGCGGCGTGGACGCAGCTCTGCTCCGATGCTGCCTGGGCATCAGTGAACGGTGCCGAGGACATGCAAACACAACCTACTGTAAGAAAGGGAGAAAAAAAAATCAATGGAGTCTAGTCAGATGTTAGGTAAGCTGTCCCCGACGTTTGCTTTAGGGACAGTCACAGTTGTTTAATAAGACCCCGAGCATCTCCAATCAATGAGAGCTTTCCATTTCCCCGTTTTTAAATCAATGCGGCTGCTTGATGCAACACTGCTGACTTCTTGAGACGTGTCTTCTTCGCCGTACTGCATAGAAATTGTTAGTTGGGTTTTGATTATGTTTCTCCTCTTTTTTGGGGGAATAATAGATAAAAGCAAACAGCCCCAGCCTTTTGGTGCAAGTGGAGATGAAATTAATGAGTGTGCATGTCAAAAACTTTGAAGACGTGCAAAAAATGTTTTTTAGAGATGAAAATTTATGCAGGTGGCAAGACTTCCATTCATCTGATTGACTTTTTAAGATTTTAGAAGTTTTAGTGAAACCTGTGGCTTGGCTGAAGACTGGAACACGAGGATGAAGTTTAAAAGCAAATATGAATCTTCTGAAGTGTGTTTCTGATTCTCAGAGTCACTTAATCTTCAGCCACAGAAAAGAGGAAAACACCCACACACACACACAAGACGAGCCTAGCGTGCTCCGAATGTCATAAAATCTGCTGTTTACTGTATTTTAATTTGTCCCTGCCACTTCCCTTCATCCTCCTCTTCCCTCTCCTCCCTCCCCCCCCCCCCCCCCCCCCCCCCCCCTTTCCTTCTT
>VUQG01019817.1:0-16589 GCA_015106755.1 Etia nguti | reverse complement strand
CCTCCCTCCCACCCCTCCGCCTCCCCCTGTCGTATTGATGCGTGCCCCCCTGTCGAGCCCCCTGCGCTACCAGGTATGACTAACTGCTATCTTGCTCCTGCGACTCTTTTGTCATTTATCTTGCTCCGCTATGCCGGCCGGCTGACTGCACAGCACGACAGCAGGCGGTGACAATAATTTGCACTGATCGGACCCCTCTGCCCACCCTGCTGTTACAAATGGCAATCGATTATCATGCGGTAGTACTATCGACTGTCCAGCACTCGTGTGTGTTTGCGTTTGTGTGTGAGTGTGTGGCAGCAGATAGGTTTGTGTTTGTACTTGTACAAGGCACTGCTGCACTTCACCAGCTGCAGATTGTTTCATCTTTTTTTTCTGCTGTTACACATCATAACCTCACAGTCATAAATTAATCTAATATTTGGAAATATGTTTTCTGAACTGTTAAGAAAATTCGGCTCTTCATTTTCGCCTTTTACCCAAGTTTAATGCTCTTGTGCACTGTTGTGTCTGCATGAGCTGCTCATGCGCGGCTTGGAGGAAGGAGAGGAAACTTGAGGGCTGATTGAGTCAGTACATGTATTATCAGAACTGTGAAAACAAGAAAAACAGCTTGTCTGCTTTCCTGTTTGCAGAAAACAAGCTACTATTATCCTCGTGCTAGTCAATATACTGTATTTACATGGCACGTTTGTCCCAAACAGACATGTCGCAGTTATTTAGGCCTGCATTGCTGTGAGTTGTAGTTACATTTCTGGGTTGACATGAGTCAAGATATGTAGGAGAGTATAGAGATATTTCAGTGCAGCAGACTTGATCCAGATCCAGATTCGACTTCAACTTCAGCTCAAGGAATTTTTGAAAGGATTCTTTACCAAAATTGAACGGTTTGTGTAGCATCTTCACAAATATGTATCAAACTGTGAAATGACAGTGACTGGGAGGCAAACTAATCAGCATCCAGGTATCCCTCTCAACCCCGGGAACTCATTTTATGCCTGGTGTTGTGGGAATTTGCAGCTTTTCAACAAAACTTACTCTTGTAGAAAAAGAAGATTTATTCATAACACATGGGAAAAGACCCAGGGAAACCGAGTTAACGATAAAAACGATAGAAAATAACAATAAAAACCGATAAAAACCATGAAAACCAGAAATTTCACACATGAGCCTCAACTCTCGCGGCCCGGTACCAAACGACTCGGGTGTTGGAGACAGCTAGTCTAGACCAAGATTAAACTTTTTGCAGCTTCAAGGCAATGGGAGCCAATTGGAGTCCACTACCATCCGCCCACTGGTGACAAAGTATTGCACAAAAGGCAAACGACATCCTTCAAGTCATTACTGGTGATGACCCTGACTCTAACCCTTTTATAGAAAAAAACAAAACAGACTTTTGGGGGAAAACATGGAAATTGAACCTGTTTTTGAAGTAGTGAATTTGAATAGTTGCTATCTTTGCTCAAATACTTGTTAAATGAATTTTATAAAAACACAAGTTGATGGTTGGTAGTCATTTGGACCAAAACCAATGATGACTTGAACGTGACAGGGTTAACATGTGATAACCAGTGTCTCATTTAGGGATGGGGTTAGGTTGGGATTTTTACTTCTTTGACATATCCCATTTCAAGGAAATCTTAAAATGGAGGAATTGTAAAGCCAAAATGAGACAGAGACTTTGCTTTAAAGGTAACATCTTCCAGTTTATTAAATGATCCTTGCTTAGCATGTGTTTAAAATGCAGTCTAACCCTGGGTGGTCCACCAGTGACCTGATGGATGTTAAGAGGTTAGTCTTTTTAGCTTGATTTTTCATGCATTGTGACTATTCTCCAGTATGTAAATTACAGTAGGAAGGCTGTGTTGGCGGACTAATTTTTGCAGGTCTTGCTTGAGAAAGCAGGTTCAGGAAAGTTCATACACTTTTCCACTTGCTGGGTTGATTTATATCATACAAAAAGGGGGGCAAGCTTTTGCATTTACACAACCTTTTCATTAGTTATAACTTGCGAAAGTTGGTTCTGAATTTTTCTGAAGGGCGTTAGGGTTCAGGTCAGCCCAATGAACAGGCTCTCAGTCCCATAAATATCGGCCTACTCTACTGTCTGAACTTAGCGAAAGTAAGCGACGAGGAAAAGCAAAAAATGAAGAGCGAGTAGTAATGGAAGTCAGAAATGAGCAGATGAGGCTAAAGTTGATTGAATTAACCTCTTCGCATACAACAGGTCATTGGTGACCCATCCTGGGTTTGGGTTTGTTAGCATCAACCAACTTCTACCTGTTTGGTACACCCAAATATAAATAATTTTAAACAGAAAAATTACATCTTCAAGTTTAGCTTCTGGTTAAAACAAACCCAAACTCTAGCTGATGGGCTGCTCTTGGGAAGATGTCGACTTCCTAATCAGGATTTGTGTTGCTGTTTAAAGATGGAAATTCAGAGGATATGGCTTGTGTTCAGCAGAGATGAACAAGAAAGTTTAAGAATGACATCAAAGCTGTTTTTCAAGAAATTAATTGAGCTGAATTAAGCCGAACCAAGACTAGATGTCAAGAAGAGACCACGTGTAGTGTGTCAGAAGTCACTCTTCCTCAAGTTTCTCTTACTGAAAGGTTACTGAGGTGCTTTTTTCCTCTAAGATGAAGTAAATAGACAAATAAAAACATCTTTTCTTGGCATGAAAATAACAATTTATACATTTGGATGCAGGAATTTATAATAGAACCAAAAGTTCCTTTAGATCAACATCAGGTACGCCTATAGATTTTAAATGCTTTATGTTCAGCCAAAGAATGATGGTGCAGTTTCTTCCTGCAGATTGGATGATAAACTATGAGTACTAAGAGACTGTTAATTTCGAGCTTTAAAGCTTGTGAGACGTCTGGAGTCTCCTGCACAGCTGCACCACACTGTCTACTGTATGTTTCTGCTGTATTTATCTACTTCACCAGACTTGAACATTGGTGTCCTGCAAATAGAGTGTGTATAATATTGATGACCGGGATATGTGCCGTTTAATCAGCACTATCGATCCGCTCGGCACCGTTGCCTTGTGCAGCTAGGGTGGAGGAGCGCTTAAAACAAGAGGGAGCGTTTGATTCCCCTGTTGGAGCTACATTAACGGTGCCCGGGCCCTCCCCTGTCGGCGCTCCTCTCTCCACCTCTCCTGTAACTGCATTGTGCTTTCGCTCAATCAATACTTGCAGCAATTGCTCAAATTAAAAGGAAAAAATAGGTTTGCTGAATCCTCACCCGGTGGCTTCCTGTGGACTCCTGGCGGCCGCTGTGGCTCGCAGAGCACTTACAGGAAGTGGGGGGGAAAGGTGTTCGAAGGGTTGATTGATGGGCTGTCTCAGCACGGCGCTCACCCACTCAGACTCCACCAGACTGCCAACTCCGTCTTTGTGCGAGACTCTCATAATTCACAGCTCCTCCATCAGTGGAAACATGCAGCAGCTCCCAATTTACACATGTAAAAAGTGTCCATTTGAATACTGCCAATTTTCTCAGGCTTACCTTCATACCTATCACTGATTATCAGCTTTCATAATGAACCCACAACGTTATTGTTGTCCTGTATTTCAGACAGCGGGGCATGATTCAAAGGCATGAAAATGTCAATGTTTGGATATAGGGGATAGTAGGGATAAATTTTCTCTTTTCCTCTTTTCCCTCTTTTTTTAAAACTAGTCTGTTACCCGGTAATCACTTGGCGGATACCTTTTGAAGTCAGAGGGAGTTCAAAGCGGGTGTCAGCAGGCTGTGGAAGACGACCCCTTCGCGTTCCAGTCATTGTGTGTAATTGGTGCTGTCTACTGTTGAGCGTGAGCCGAAGGAATACAACCTTTATTAGTACAATCGCGGGCAGGTTCGGTTTACCAGCTGTAATATCTTGCAGGCACACGCATATATGTGGATACGCACACACATGGTGCATCAAACAGACGGTGTCAAATCACCAATTGGTGGGTGTTTGGCTCAGGAATGCAATTACCGTGGTATGGGGAGAGCTGCATACACAGAGAACGCATTGGGTGCAATAAGGTGAGCTGGTTTACTTTTCCAAGGGTCTTTACTTTTTCCTGTGCGCTTCGTCTTCAGGAGGCACAAGATGAATGCGAGGAAGAGCAAATGGCCAAGTGAAACTGTATCGGCCCAAACAGACACAAACTGTTTACAGTATAATGTTACAGCACAGTTGAAAATGGCATTGGGAACTCTGTAGCAGACAATAGATTTTTGAATGCACCCTGGTAGTAGTCAGAAATGTCATTGTGTGCAATTTAGTAAAGCTTGGCTCGCTAAGCTTGATTTGTATCACATCGGAAATGGCACAGAAACTCCAGAGTCTCCTGCTCACAATACACTCGAATAAATCACAGCACTGTGATTACACATGCAAAAAGTTTAGCCTTTTTAGTGTTATGCTTTTATGTTTGTCTTTGTTAACCATTTGGACAAGTGACAAAATTCCATACTTTATTATTGGAATCATTCCTTCTGTCCCTCTCAGATGTGCTTCTTTCTGCTGATTGCACAATGCATCCTTCAAATTAATCGCTGCTAACCAAGGATGCAAGTACCACAAATGTTAAATGGACTTCTACGGCACATTTATGCCCTATTTGATTACACAAAGCATTTTCTTACTGCAAGACTCATTCTCTCACACAGTTACAAGGTGCTTTTTTCTAAACCTCAGCATTTTAACCTAACATTCACATTCTCGGTGGATGCACTACGGGCAAATTAAGGTTCAGGTTATCCCAAGAATGCAAAGGTATCCCAGTGATACTCTGGCCAGCAGACAAGAAGAGCCAGGGATTGATCCAGTGACCTGTAGATACACTGACAACCAGGCCAGCCTCCTGAACCATACTAAGTGTACTTCTGCAGTCGGCAAGGGGGAATGACACAACCCTCCAAGAAGTGGGTGTCCCAGCAAATTCACCCAGATCGTGCAATGCTCAGAGAAACTGCAAAAATCCAAATACTACATCTCAGACTCTAAAGGCCTCAGTTAGTATGTTAAATGTTAAGTAAAGTAAGTAGTTGTTAAAGTTCATCGCAGTACAGTTGCTAGCACGTCTTAGTTTTCCACAGTTGCATCTGACCCAACCACAAGACTTCTAGAACAAGGTCCTTTACACAAATGAGACCAGCTCTCAGCACGGTGGTCGTGGCATGATGATTTGGGCTTGTTTTCCAGCCACAGAATCTGGGCACCTTGCAATCATTGAGTCGACCATGAACTCCTCTGTATACCAAAGTATTCTAGAGTCAGATGTTAGGCCATCCTTCGGACAGCTAAAGCTTGGCCATAATTGTGTCATGTAACAGGACAATGATCCCAAGCACAGCAGAAAATCTACAACAGAATGACTGAAAAAGAAAAGAATCAAGGTGTTGCAATGATCTAGTCAAAAGTCCGGACCTCAACCTGACTAAAATGCTGTGGTGGGAACTTAAGAGAGCTTTGCATAAATGAATGCCTGAAAACCTTAATGAACTGAAGCAACGCTGTAAAGAAAAGTGGGTCAGAATTCCTCTACAATGATATGACGGGCTGATAAAGTCATAAATGAAACCACTACTTCAAGTTACTGCATTTTGGTTTCATTTTTGTTAAATAGATAATGACATAGTGTACAATGTTTTGTGTTGTTATTCATCTCAGGTTACATTTGAATTTTAAGATCTGGTGAGGATCAGATAATTTCTTATTATGTCCTGATACATAAAACATTACAAGTGACACATTACATTAACTGTAAATGTCATGAACAGTGCAGTCCAGAGGCAGTTTAAAATTAATAAAGGGGAACTTGTGGTGGGAATACATGTGCTGATTTGTCAATTAACAGTAAATCAACTAATGTAGCATCGCCCTCGTTTGAAACAACTCAGTGTTTTAGATTTATTGCTTCTTTTTCATACCGAAGGAACCCGCCCCCCCGACCCCACACTGAGGAACAAACATACATGTGTGGTTATACGTGTCCTCCTTCAACCCTTGAACAATGCTCACTCTCAGCCCTGCAGACCAGCATCCGGAGGAAAAAAAGCATCACGAGTCAAAAGGCCTATTCCCTAACCCTCATAAATTGCACATAACTTGATTACAATGAGACGATTATACCTTATTAGCAAGGATATTATGGCGTCTTCTTACTGGGGCTCATTATATAGACTTGCATCTGTGACTGAACATTGGCGCTTCCTTTTTTCCAGTGTGCATGTGTGACCTGCCAGCCATTACCGCAGCTGGAGGAAGAGGTATGGGGCCAGGGGGGGCGGGGGGTAGAGGGTTGGTCAGCATTCATGTGGTGTGGTCTCAAAATTCAGATTCTTTAAACCATTGCTGTTTTTTATGCATTTGCAGTGAAAGGAAATTGCTTGCAACGAGCAGAGTATCTTTACTTTTTACTGAAAACACTATAACATGCATTTTGTGGTGGTATCAGGATGCCTTGGGGGAGGGATTCCCATAACTGAGAATATACACACACATACACGCACCAGTGTTGAATCTGATGGTGTTTTACTGTAATTACTGCACTTCTGTTGCACCTGCTAAGACTTGGTGGCCAATACAAAAAGGCCCATTGCACTGGGCAGCTTGCACGTCTAAATGTGTGTAATCATTTGGGTGCAAAGCAGGACACTGCTGCAGGGAGGATGTGCGAGCTCAGCAAACCTTCCCCCGGATAAATAAAGGTTTAAAAAAGACATCTAGATAATAGCCGCCTGTGATTACAGAGGCGGTTTGCAGCGCGGCACCTTCCGATGGGTGCGTATGTGCTGCGAGGCTGCTACGCCGCCAACAACAACATTTTCTTCCATGTCAGCCGCCAAAATGAGAGCAACTGCCATATAATCTGTTTTTAATGGACGCTAATGCAGGAACACCTGTCATAGCCACGGCAGCATTTTCCCCCCAATATAATCCTAAGAAGATTACACATGTTGGGAGCAGGTATTCCTGGATTAATTATTGACAGACTGTGAATTGGGTCTTATAGCCAAATGTATTTTGGTAATGTGGTTGTATACACTATGCCTGTGGTTAATTCTACCCCTTAATGGGTTGTTTAGGAGATAGCACTCTTTACTTGACTTTAATTTACGAATACGGAGCCAGTCTTGATAAGAGTGCTCATACCTTATGTGCAGAAAGGTTTTAGCGTTCACTCCGATTTTAAACTTGTAGTGAAATTTACTCGTCCAGGTTCGAGTGTCCACATGATTGTTTTTTTTTTTTTAATAAACACAAGCGCCACGAAAAGTGTTGTCAGCACATCTTTAAGTTAAGGTTTTTAAAGCTCATGGTGTACACTACGGTATAAAAGTTGTTACTATGCATGTAGATAAATAGGTAAAGTTGCTATTTTTTTAAGCTTCCAAGCAGTCAGATGTTCTTGTCATTTTATTAAGTGCTCTTGAGCAATCATTCTCCAGGCTGAAGGTGTTGCAAAGTTTTTCTTTTCACATTGGCTGCTTTTTTGCGTATTTTTAGTCCGGTTCTTGTACCTGACCATTTTCAGAGGAATGTATTGATGTTTTGTATGTTGCACAAAAACACATCATTTGTTCCCATTTCTTTGAATCCTTTAAAAAATAGCAAAGATAACACAATTTGAGAGACATAAAGTTGTATTTTTACACCAACATTGTGATTCCCAAAGAACTATTAGCAGAAAACTTTACGTATCTCAGCATGGTGTGCAGTGTGTCCTTAATAAAGTTGTGGAAAATGGACAAAAGAAGAAGTCTCAGGCCTAAAAAAAAACTATCTACAGCAGATGAACTGTAACTGAAAGTCACATCCTCAAGAAACAGGAACAAATCCAGCAAAGATCTGACACAGGACCTGAGAGATGCATCTGGCTCTTCAGTTGATCATCTGGAAGGGTGTCTGTCAGGAGGGAAAACTTTGAGAAAAGGCTGATTTTGGCTCTCGAATGTTTGACCTGTTGCCCTCTGGCAGGTCCCTCAAATCACAAACAGATTCAGAAAAACCAACACCGACCCTCAATGTACACCAACTCCCCCCACCCCCGATCCTACATTTGTCATAATTGTCATGCTTCCAAAATGGCAAACAAGTTAAAGTCACATGGTTAGAGGTCACATGTGTGCAAAACCTCAAGTAATAGTTAGTGAAATTGTGAAATATTGCCACGTCATTGCACCGTTGCTGTTTGTTACCTTACCTTGTCTATACCTTATTTATTTAGTAGTTTTAAAATCTAGAACTTCCTATATTCACTTACTCGTCTTTATGCCTGTTCTTTGTTTCTCTTTGCATCTGAAGGTGGAGCCGTTCTGCATACACTCCATAACAACGATTCTTATTAACTCAATGGAGAGTTCTCGAGTACATGAGAGGGTTCATAAGCAACACTGAGTTTAAGCATTGTTTCTTTTACATCAGTAACAAAACTGGCTTATTTATTTGCCCAGTACAAAATGTTGTTCATTGATTATACTTAGCTCCCTCAGCTCCAGGTTTGGGCCATGACGAAGACCTTTTGACAAGTATCGGAGAAAAGAGCTTTCATCCTTTTACCAAGTCTTAAGTGTCTTCTGAGGAGTCTGGCATACTTATCTTCACTCTAATTTAAAATCTAAACTTTCCTCCACCACCGCCACCATCTTCACTCTCCTTCACCACCTCGCTCCTCACTTCCCCCCGTCTCCCCCCGCCCACCCCCTTAGATGACAGCCGGAGCCGCAAATGAGTGAGTCTCCACCTGACAAGCCACCGCGGGAGTGGGGTGGGGTGAGGAGACGGGTATAGGTACATTAGAATTGCGGGAGGGGATGAGATGATGAGGGTGGAGGATCTGCTATTTTAGACCTTCTAAGGAGCTCATTAAGCAAAGGTGTGATCAGCACGCCTCCGCTTAGGTGATGCTACCGGCTTCCGCACCTTTGCTTGCCACACCACAAGCGAGTCAATTTTATTCACTGTTAAAGGAAGAGGAGGAGGAGGGGGAGTGTGTGTGTGTGTGTGTGTCTTTGGCAGGTGGGAGGGAGTACACTTAGCCAACAGGCCCTTTTCTCTTCCCCCCCCTCCCAAATCTCCCAGAAGGCTCACCTCGACTTTCAATTGTCAGACTTGTTAGTGAGCCTGTCTGACATCGGGGCCGTCAAGTTATCGGCTGGATTGCACTTTATGACGTGTGGTATGATAATATTTTTACCTTTCACTGAGCGGAGAGGGGGCTGTTCTTCTGTCTCTAATTCCCCTCAGCCCCGAGGCCCCCCCCCCGTTCCCACCGCTTCTTTACTACTGGAGATTTTATTATTTGACTTGAGAATTTACTCTCGCCTCGCAGCGGCTTCCTTATTCCCAGAAGCGCAGGAATCACGCGCCAAGGAGACGTTGACGGATGTCTTCTTCCATCCGCCGGAGAGCTGTCGCCCCGGACAACGCAGACGATGACGAGGAGCTTTTGACATGCTCTACTCCAGCTCGTGTCTCCTGACACGAGCCTCCTGCCGCCATTGCCAGCGAGGGCCGCCACCAGGGAGGATGCTGGGATACGCTGCAGTGATTCACCTATTACAACTGGCTTTGGAAATCTGTCACACACACACACACACACACACCTTGACTGCGTAGTGCACACACACATACACACACCTCCTGGATAAGCTCCTGCCAGGAGCGGCAGAGGGGGCAGGCCTCGTGTGCACAGAGCAGATGTACGAGACAGGAGGAAAGAAATGAAAAAGGGAGGAAAAAAGGAGACAGCAAGTGTGTGTTGTTCCACAGACAGCAGAGAAATACACACACGATGTCTAAATCTACCTTCCTCCCACAAGCACAATGGAAAGATTACTTGCAAACTGCCAGGTAGACAACAAGACGTGAGCCGTCAAGCCCCTGGCAGCTCACTGCCGCAAGAGCTAATCAGGTTTGAAGCACACCCAGGTACACTATCTTTTGCTTTTGAGTGCACACGTTTCTCGACATTAATCCCCACTAAGCCTTTGCAGCTAATGTAATCTAATTAATGACTTTTTTCCTGAGCCTGCTGCAAACTTGAACTTCAGACTATGTATCCATGTTTTTCTGTGCATTTTACTGAACTGTTAGCCCGCTAGGAGAAAGGAAAAGTACTTTCAAAACAGTCGCCCCAACCTCTTGCAAATAAAATTGTTATATTCAACAACAAATGTCCTAAAAAATTAAGATACGTGTCTTAAAGGGAACATTTCAAGCGTTTCCATATTTTATGTCATATTGGTTCATGTTGATATGACAGCATCACAGAGTTGCTGCAGATTTGTCAGCTGCACATCACCATCACATGACGTGAATCTCCCGTTCCACCGCGTCTGGATCCATGCCACTCTGACCCTACCCACTGAATGTTGCAGCAGAAATAGAGACTCTTTAGAGTGGCCAACATTTTTCCAATCATCTATTGTCCAGTTTCAGTGAGTCAGTGTTAACTGTAGCCTCAGTTTCCTGTTCTTAGCTGAGAGGAAGTGCCACTCACTTTGGTCTTCTGCTAGTACAGATCATTGTAAAACCTAAAGACGGTTATATGTGATCAGCATGTTTTATAAAATGCTACAATTTTGGATTTTATTTTCATTTTTCATTTCCCCTAATTTCCCTAAGTTCCTTAGTAGTCTTTCTTCTGCATTTCCTGTCTCTGTTGTAGTTATTTCCTGTTTTATTTAGTTTGCATCACTTCCTGTCCTTGTCCTTTTTACTCCTCTGTGGTCTTTCCGTGTATATACTGACATTTTTTTTTCTGTAATGCTTCCTAAAATTTTACCACAATTTTAGGAAACAAAAAGAAAGAAAAGAAAATGTACTGTATTTTTCTGCCAGTTCATTGTTATTATTGTTTTTTTAAATTTTTTTATTTTATGTGATGATTCATTTTACAGAGGTTTACATAAATGGTTAGTAGTAAAATTCAATGCATGGTTAGAAAATATGGATATAAATAAAATATGAATATATTTTTTAACAAATTAGAACATTCCTGCAATTTGAAAGAGTACACTGCAGTGTATTTTTTCTTTACAGTGTACACAGTAAAAACATCTGTAAATATACATTTTTAATACATTTTTTCCAGATGTTTTTTCTGTATTTTTAGTCACAGTTTGAACTTTACAGTTTCTATTTACATAAATTTCCATAAAAAAAAACAAACAGATAATATACTGTCAGAAAATTAATAGTATATTTTCTGTGTTTTTTTACAATGTAGGCTCTTCACAGTGTTCCCTTACAAATTCCCATCTGAGATACTTCAGAAGCATGCTAAACTTCATCAAGGTTTTAATGTTTGCATCCGGCTTTTGGCACATGCTCTGCCCTTCCATGAAACAGCCTATACGGGTGGTCCTGATATCTGATTACAAATGAGTTTGCAGCACTTACATGCTTTGTTACCTGCTCTATCATGATGCATGTGAGCACCTCTCTGTACCAAAGGGATTTCTTTCTTTAAAAAAACAAACAATCCAACCTGGTTATTTCCAGCGTTTGGAAGATTATATGTAGTCTTCATTTGGAGCCACAGAGCCAGAGGGGATCTTCGAGCTGCAAGTGCCGGGCATCATTTGTGCTGTAAATATAAATAATTTAACACATTCAGATTATGTGCTGTACCTTAAACATGAGGTCTCTGAATATTTTATTAAACATGCATTTTGCAAAATTAGCCTGAGCTTTCATATATGTCAGCATACTACCTTATTTACATTCTTTTGCTCCACTAGTTTTTTCATTGGATTGGTTTCTTCTCAAGACTTTTTCCTCAAGGTTTGCTTTGGTCAGAATTTTATCTGTCATATCAGTTGCTCTAATAATCTTTTATAATATTCTAGGTGTTTCTTACATTTGACAGGTTTTTGGTACTGGAGATAATTAGTCATCCATTCTTTATGCAAGTTAACACTGACCTCAGCAGCCATAAAGGAATATCTCCAGCAGCAACAAGAACGTGCAACAGATGGTATATCCGTCTCCAGAGCTACATGAAGTGACAGAAGCAACCAAGAGCCAATTTCCAGACAACATTTGTTTCAGGTAGTCCAAATTGTTCACAGAACAACACATCTACCAAATACTAAATTTGGGCTTATTTTGGTTTATATAAGCTTAATTGACCATTATGCCATTATTTTTTTAAATAATACAAGCTTTTATTAAATACTTCTAAATCTGTTAATGTTAAGCTTTGATATCTTGATGACCATTTAGAATTAGTGGATCTAAAGGTGCAGCCAGGATGAGGAAACTGTCAGGTTTGGAATCCTGAAAGAATAGTTCTTTAAGGTTTGTCACAGTGACCTTAATGCTTACCTTTGAAAGCCTACTAGGAGTAAACCTTGTTTCTCTTTTCTGAACTGAGCGGTCTCTACCTGTGCAGATACCACTGGAAAAACCATGAAACTATTCTAATGGTCATCAATCCGCATCTACACCGCAACTGAGTAGTCAAAACTCGTTATTAAGGGTACAGGGGAGGTCATCAAATGTCGTCTTTATGGGGGAAAAAGTTACGGTCTCGATTTCCGTCATTGGGGACACGGACACAGACAACTGGAGACTAGATGGCCGATTAATCATTCCTGTTTTACTTCTTTGAAGTCCACATGAAGTCTACCACCTGGGCTGCATAGTTGGTACTTTGTAATGTAAATTCTCCATCACACAGATCCTTGTCCTCACCGTCTGATGAAAGGTTTATGTCACATGGACCAAAGTGGACTAGTGCACTAGGATGTGTGCATTAACCATTTGCATTGACCCTTGAGGTGTGCCTGGCTTACTAAATTGGTCCTGAACACAGCTCAGGAAAAAAGAAATGCATCAGCAGTGATGTATGAGTATAAGAAAAGTTTTCTTTTCCAGAAAGTTCCATTTTCTCAAGCTGTTGAAGCGTCTTCATCTCTGCAATCTGAGACTCTCTGAGCTCCTGTGCTGACTTATCAATGGAATGGCAATCCGCTTGTACACTCTCATCTCCAACCTGGCCTTGAGGGCAGGAACAGCAACATAAATGGGCTTGAGGGAGCTCGGAGTACAGATGCTGCTTCTTTGTAGGGAAAGAGAGCTGCTAAACGTGGTTCAGGCACCTAATCAGGATGCCTCCTGGGCCCTTTTCTTTGGAGATTTTTCATGCACATCTAGCTAGGAGGTGACCCCACGGATAGACCCAGAAATTGCTGGAGGGATTATACTGTGTATTTCATCTGGTCTGAGTAAATGTCGGGACAACCCAGCAGGAACTGGAAAATGCTGCTGGGGAAAAAGTTGCCTGGAATACTGTGCGTGGGCTGCTTGCTACTCTGACCCAACTTCATATAAGTGGACAAAGTTGGAATGAAATGACAACAAACTTGAAGCTCCCACAAATCAAAATGTTTTAGTTTCTCAAATGAACCATCAGAAACCATGAGCCACATTGATGAGTGTCACTTCCCGCTGTCACAGGAACATTTTCACATATCCAGGCCATGGTTTGCGCGCACGTGTGTTACTGTTTTGGGAAAACTAAGCTGCCCTTTGACTCTGTCTTTGATCTGAAAGTGTCCCATTTCTTAAGGTGAAATAAAACCTCCACATGTTCTTGTTCCTGGCTTCTACAGGAATTACTTTCCATCCTTAGACCTTTTGTAAGGAAAGATACTTCTCTTTTTTTTGATGCCATGACAGGAACTGTCACAATGGATTGAAGTGGTACACTGCTGTGGAGCAAATAGATTTTCAATTCGCACAAATACCATTATCCATGGCAGGTTTCTCTTCCTTGGCTCATCCTGTGAGCCCCTTTCCCCTCCCTTAGCAATTTCCACAAACAAACATTTTCCCCCTCCCACTCTGTACAAGAAAAGACACAATTATCTCTAAAAACTGGAACAGATTTTTTATTAAATTAACCTTATTAGTGCATTACGGTAAGCAAATGCCAAAAAAAGGAGTTCCTCATTTGCATTAAGATAGATTTTTCAGGTTGGCTGCACAATTTAATTAAAGAAAAGATTAAGAATCATTAACCAAGCTGCTCTACCTTGCAGTAGCGACAGGCTCACATCTGACTCAGGTTAACAGAAACCCAGATGGTGGCTCTCTAACTGTTGAATCTCCGTAACCGAATCAGAATGATCCTATTAGTTTCCACGGGTGGGGCGGGTGAAGTAAAGTGAGGGAATTCTGGAAATTTGCAACACTTGCGCACGGTGCAGCCGGGGGCCGAGTTTCATCCGAGATCCCTGGCTGACTTTTTTATTTTTAGTGTGGTGGAGGGGAAAGGAGGAGGGAGTCAAGGGTGACTCAGGTGGCCAGGGTTCATTTCAGGGTGTGAAATCCAAATGGAAGTGGTGTACAAATGGAAACCTAATTTGCTACGCTTTGAATCCATTTGGGAAAGTAATAACATTACCTGAAGTTCATGGAGCAGTATTTCCAACACAAATGATCCTGCATGCAAATGTGTCATCTACAGACCCTGATTTTCTTGAAATTAGATTTCACTTTCACTCAATGTTTTTAGTTTGGTTTTTTAGTGTGTATTTGGTTATTATTTGTGTATTTGATTACATATTTGAACATTAAAACTACTTTGTAATGGTGCAAAACAAGATCATGGTTTGGGTTAAAACAGACCATTTTAAAATCTATAAAACATGCTAGAAATTTCCAACCAAATTCAGATTCATCTAAAGATTGATTCAGGTGAGGTGGCATGTTCTCCCTAAAGGTCTTCTGAATAGCTCTTAGGCCCGCCCCCCACTCCAGGCTGTGCCCAAAGGGTGGGGCATGGGGTGCAATCCCCAACACTAAAATCCAACATTACAATCACAGCACTATTAGATAAGAGCATGGATCGGAGAAATAGGACTATAACTAAATGCATTTACTCAAGTAATTTACTCAGGTTTAACATACTTCTACTTTAAGTATAACCAAGTCAGGGTGCTTTCTGCTTTTACTCCACTATGTACTGGATACACTTATACAACTTTGTACTACATGCTATTTATTTTAAAGCTTTAGTCACTTATTATTTTGCAGGTTAACTGGGTTATTACAGATAAAGCTGGTGATCAAAATAAAGTAATATACACATAAATAAATCAGTAACTATGATTCAAAAATATTGTATATGTTTATGAAAAGTGTCATTCCACATCATGTGAACTTTTACTTTACTCTAAACATATTAGATTTTTTTAACCTGTGTGCTAATAAGCTATTTAAGTAGAGTTAGAAATTTTACTTGAGCAAAAATACTTTTTTCTTTTTTTCACTTTGCAAAACAATTATCTAATGCAAGATTATGTTAAAACTCGTGTGCAGTTCCACTTTTCACATAATAAATCTGCAACAGGAACCTGACTGAAACTTAGATCTTCCAAGTCAGTTTTCTACAGCAGTTGTTTTTTTCTGATTAAATGTTCTGATATCCTTTGCCGCCCATCTGTACAGACAGCATGCTAACACAAAGCCAGCCAAGAACTGAGAGTGATGTTAAAGATGAGTGTATGCAGACCCCAGCCTAGCAGCCAGAGCCTGATCTTGAACAGGTAACAAAGGCGGTGACATGTTTCTACAATAGAAACACTGTGGCAATTGGCATAAAGAGTCTTTGGGATGTTTTTCACCTTTGCTTTGTTTTGTCACTTTTAAGCTGAAGGCAGGTCACTTGCAGACATTCCAGGCTCCGGTTGCCTAGGTAACCTTCGAATGTATTTACAAGAAGTTCACATGTCAATCAGCAGTTTCATCACTGTCATTGGTAGTCACTTCAGTCACCCCCCCCTGCAGTTATTTCATCCCTTAGTTACTTTAGGTCACAGAACGGCAAATATGGCCCGGTGGCCATATTTTTATATAGTTTATGCTTCTACTGCTGCTGCTAAGAGACTAGAACACAGAAAACTGTGTGATAACTACACTATGACGTTGCATTGAACAACAGCACAGCTATAATTGCTAATTTCTTTTGTTTTTAAAGGTTTTTATAGACTTGACTGAACAGACTTTTACTCATAAGGGGTTACCTCTAGTAAATCCTGCTGCCAGTAACAAATATTTGTGTCCCTGTAAAAAATTACACTTTGTGTGTGTGGGAAAAAATAGATGTGATAGAAGAACAAGAAACAGAGACAACCTCTTTCATGTTGGACTTTTTTTTAATATATCAACTGTGATGGAACTAAGTCAACGGTCACAGGTCTGATGCACACACAGAGCAAGCCAAGTGGAGAGGATTTGACAGTTCTTTCTGACCACCGTAGGGTTAAAGAATTTGGTATGCAAATTATTCGGGAAGGATGTTGTTAAAAGTGCGAGAGAGAAATAGACAGAGAGGGGCAGAGAGAGAGAGAGAGAGAGAGGGAGGAAAAAAAAGGGAGGTACACATCCAAACCCCTAATCCTCTTGCTTTCGCCAAAATGACAAATGCAGGAACTGAGGCATAAAAGAATCATTCATGTATGGCGCACTTGAGTATTACTGCGAGGCACCTGCATTGGAATGAACAGATACAAATAAATACAAAATAATGCAGGGGAGGGGGGCGGTGGGACAGAGGAGAAAGGAT
>VUQG01019816.1:0-16048 GCA_015106755.1 Etia nguti | reverse complement strand
TTTTTTTTTTTTGTTTTTTATTTTTTTTATTTTGTTGTTGTTTTTTTTTTTTTTTTTTTTTTTTTTTTTTTTTTTTTTTTTTAAGTTTCTGATGTTGTTGTTTGTTTGTTTTTCCTGCTCCTTTTGTGTCAGGGGGTGGTGTTGTCCAAACTAGTGGAAGACTTCTTCAACATGAAGGAGGAGATCCTGTCACGAGACTTTGATTTGGGCTTTTCGGGGAACTCTGAGGACGTGGTCATGCGTGCGCTCCACCTCCTGGGGAACTGCCTCAATGTGACCAGCAGTTCCAATCGCAATGGAGAGTTTACCATTGCGCCTAGCCAAACTGTACCTGCGCTTTTTGAGCTCAACTTCTACAGCAACGGCCTTTTCCATGTATTCATTTCTGATGCAATCATTGGTAAGTTATGCCAACAGTATTATGTGCCGTTTTGGTACATCATTGTAGTTATTATTTAAGAAAAAAATACTGAACATGTAAGGAAAGCTTGAATAATAATTTTTTTTTAAATAGTTAGTTTAAATTGCTGTTTGTAGTTAGTGTGATATGACATTAAAGCTAAATTCAGCAGTCCTAAACACACGGGTTTTCCTCTACCTCTCCAGCCTGTAGTGTCCTGTCGCTGCAGCGAGAGCTGGTCATCGAATCAGAGTCTGCTCGCCAGCCTGGCAATCCCAGCAATCTTCTTCTAAGTCAAGAGAGACTCATCCGCAAGGCTGCTGGTCTCTCCCACTTCCTTATCAATGAGGTGGCTGTAGCACCTGTAAGTCCTGCATATTCCATCTTTATCACTCCAAATGTTTGCACACATTTTACATACGCATCCATGATATTATGACCACTGCTGTCATCCACCTCATGTCCACTGCCTCATTTCTTCAGCAGTGGACATGTTTACTATGAGAGCCCTTTTATATAACCCAGACATTGTTTTGTGCAATTGTGACAAGATAATTAACCTTCACTTCATCTCTGTGTGGTCATACTCTCATTGTTCATCTGAATATAAGACCTTCCTGTCACTGTAATTAGTAACTCTAAACTAGGCTGTAATTAAAGATTATTTACAAGGTTTGCATATTAGTTTACACTAGTACTGATGGAAGTAGTTTGTTGACAAGTAGTTGTTTGTAAAAGTACATTTTCAACTCCTACATGGTTTCATGTTTTAGCGTCTATACATCTCTCCTATCTGTCCCACAGCCCTGCCAGACGATTTACCAGGTTTTCCATGACACAGTAACCCGGCTGATCCAGTATGGAGTTCTTTATGTGGCAGAGGTGAGTTTACAGGCCATCAGCCACTGGACAAAAGTAACAGACCATGGCATATAAAGTCAGAAGTTGAATGTTTTGGGAAGGACTCTTAGCGATAGTTGCTATTGGGTAATGAAACTTTCAGATGATCTGATCTGTTTTGTGTGTCAAGGAGGACCAGGAGGAACTGAGCCCAAGCCCCACAGATGAGCCGTGGCCCAAAAAGTTTGCTGAGCCCCTTTCCTGGAGAAGTGACGAAGAGGATGAAGACAGCGATTTTGGAGAGGAGCAGAGAGATCGCTACCTTAAGGTATGCTTACTTGGACCATTTGGAATTTTGCAGCCAACACAGTTGCCACCAAAATGCACAGCATTCACATGCAAACATCCACCGTTCACCATCAAGAAGGACTTTATTTGACTTTTGGTCTGTTTGTGTTGTCTTCCAGGTGAGTGTTTCTGCAGAGCACCAGGAGTTCTTTGTCTTCCTTCAGCGGCTCCTCAGCCCGGTGCTGGAGGCCTACAGCGGGGCTGCGATCTTCGTCCACAGTCTGAGCAAGCCCATGGTCGAGTCCGACTACACCCAGAGGCTCTTCAGATACCTGCTCACACGCACAGAAAGAGGAGTGGCTGGTTATGGTAATTTCCTAACATCACCCACATACTGCACAATGCATTAAAAAAATAATTTAAAACTGTTTTCTAGTGTTACGTCCCACTTGGAATTGAGAAAATTGCTAAAAATTATAAAATGGTTATTCCAGTCATGATTTTTTTAGGTGCTGGGAATAAAGTCCAAAACTATAAGCAGTATTCACATGAAAAATAAGAAATTATCAGCAGATTAAAGAAGGATTTAGCTAGTGACAAATTTTAAAAGTAAGATCCTGGCTCTGGTTTATGTATTTCAAGCACTTCATAATCTTATTCTCTTTTCATTCAGGTGAAAGTGCAACTCATTATCTGGTTAAGAACACCGTGAGGACATTCAAGGAGCTCGGGGTAAGCATGTGTGCATTTGTGTGTGTGTGTATTTGGGTGATGTGCAGAGTCCTCCAGCTGAACCTCCTGTTTTCCGTTTATCCTCCAGGTCCTAAAGGAGAGGAGAGAAAACAAGGTGACGACTCTGGAGCTAAGCAGCACCTTTCTACCTCAGGAAAATCGGAATAAACTCCTGCAGTACATCTTAGGTTTCACTCTGCTGTGACCGCGTCGTGCATCACCCAGCTCGGACCCCAGGCTCCTTCCAATAAAGGGCTTCTACTGGTTACTTCTAAACAGTCCCAGGTGCTACTCTGTGGAAAGC
The DNA here is from genome assembly GCA_015106755.1 of Etia nguti. Lineage (NCBI taxonomy): Eukaryota > Metazoa > Chordata > Actinopteri > Cichliformes > Cichlidae > Etia > Etia nguti. Next base: position 13,484 of record VUQG01019816.1, on the reverse strand, counting down.
TTTACCAGGAAGTGCCTTCACGTAAAAGCAGCTAACTATCAGCTGTTAGTCGGAAGAGACTTGAAGCCAGTCTTCCCTTTTTTCTTTTTTTTTTCTTTTTGTTTCAGTCTCTGACTCCCTGTGTTAGAACCGCGCAGCTGATTTAACATGTGTATTGAAGGGGTCCCTCTAGGAATCATTCGTTGTGAACTTTGCAAGAGAAGTCAAAAGGTTTTAATATGAAAAAAAATTTAACCGTGCAGTCTGAACAAAGCAAAGCTGCCTTTTGTCTATACAAGTGAACAAGTAAAATATGCATATAAAAATAACTGTAAACATAACCAACAACAGAGGCATTTTTATGTTAACTCTTTGTGCTTGTTTATAAAGTTGCCGTATTCTCTCCAGTGCACTCTAATATCTTACAGTTTAAAATGTGTTTCCTGTACATAGAGCGTAGAACAATTTCATTTATAGTGCACTGAAATTATTGCACTCTGGTGTAATCAAAGAGAAAAGTTCGCTGTTCTCTGAGAGATACAGCGCACCTGCAAATTGTGTACATATCCAAGGTTTCAGTGGCAAAATGTATGAATTTAAATCTCCATACAGTGAAGGTTAGTTATTTCTAGTTGCTGTTTTTTTAGATATAAACAATCAGTGTGCAGTTTGGCCCATGAACAATATTTACTTAGCGAATGCAATACGTACCTGTTGAAAGTCTGGCGTAGTTGAGGCCTAAAGCAACGTCCACCTACAGTTAAGTGCATTCAAACCACTAATATCTAAGTGCATTCACTTACACTTTTCATATGAAAAGTGACTTTGATCTCTTTTCTTTTTGCAGAACACCTCACTTTTCGATGAATGTTACACAGCACAGCACTTAAAGTACTGAATACCAGCCATCACACCCACTTTTATTCAGATAACAACACGCTCAGACACTGTGTGGCATGCCTTTCAGGGAAAGCAGATATTTGGGATTACCACCTTTTTTTTTTTTCTTCTATCATAAACACGCTGTATAGCCTTTATAGCATTGCTACTGAAAGAGCAATAGTTGGGCATTTGTGAGATAAAAGTGCTGCATAGTGTGGTAAAAATAGTGCAGTTCTTTTGAACAGTTGGCTAATTGTGAGTGCAGCATAGTGTTCTCTTTACAGACCTCTGTAAGGTCAAAAACAAACAGGAAAAATGCAGTCATCTGAAACTTCCAGGTTAAATTATTCTTTTTTGTGTTAGATATAGCAATCCAGTTTTAAATTTCATCATCAGTTACATTCTTTAATAAAATCAATGTTACACTGACTTACATTATGTTAGAGTTTAGACTACCAGTAAGTATATATTACTTATTATTGTTATTATTATTAGTGTTATAGTTGCATTGAAACACATTTAAAAAAATATGTCCGTGTTGGAATCAAAAAGTCAGATTATGCCTGACTGTGAAATTTTTAAAAAATGAACAAAAAAACAAAGTGGCTGAAGTTAGGATGGTGAGACAACACAGCACTGTGCATTTGGCTGCGAGTTTCTAATGTGTAACTTGATAACACAAAGTCGATCGAGTCAATATTTAGTGTGTCTTTCAGTTTCAGTTTGCAGTGAACATGAATATAAATGTACACCGCTCCTCTTCTTCATAGCAGAAAAAAGAGGAAGCAGCAAGTTTGAAAGTGTAATGAGGAAGTGTAATGAATTGCCATCATAATTGAATGATCGCATTGCTCATCCAGTTCTCAAACTGAAGGTGTGAGGACATTGTTGATGCGTCATGGCAATACAAGAATTGGGACCTTTAAATAAATATTTCTATTGGGAAATACGTGTGACAATTCAACACTTCTTGTTACAGGTCATTGTAATGTTTATTTTTCTAAATTTGTAAATGGGGAAAAAAAAAAGGTTACATATTGGTGAAAGACACCTAAAGCATGTGGAAGAACAGAAGAGTATGTTACTGAAACAAGAATGTGCTCTGAGAGTGTCTCGAGCTTTCTAGCATTTCTGAGCCCTCAGTCTGTACAAGTCTCCTCACCAGGGGACCCATCTGCCATGATCCAACCACTATACGTACTGTACTGCATGTTTCCTCTGGTCGCCTTTAATCATCGGCACTTCAATGTGAACTCTGCTCAACCTGATAATAATGGTCTTTTACAGCCTTACCGCTGTGTACGCCGTGTAAGTTGTGTTGATGAAAGCGAGCTGTATGTGTGGAAGATTAATTGTGTTACCAATTGAATGTTATCTAAAAGGTCGTTGTGATACCGTCGAATACTCGATGGATGTGGTACAGATTTATAGTTTTTAATGAACTGCTTGTGGGATACTGAAGCTGCATTAACCACATCCCACTACTCTGTATAACGTAGGATAAATGCCTGTATCTGGGGAGCAGGTGCCTTTTTAATGCACTGTAGTGTTCTTTTGTTGTTTGTTTTTCTTGGTTTTTTTTGTGCATGTTAATAATTTTGGGAATCCAAAAGAACACTGTAGATGGTAACTTGGAAAAAGAAAATACACAAGTTGAGAGAACATGTTAGAATCACCAGCTACTAAAAATATGTCACTTTTCTTTTTGCTTTATCGAAGCAAAGCACAATTGGCATTGTTAGATTTTGTTTTTAAATAAATTAATGATAGATTAATGATGGTGTTGCCTTTTTATTTCTTCTATTATATCTAAAAAGCATTTTGTGAGTGGATTATTTTTCTGGTGTGTGAAAGGGGTGAAAGGTTATTATAGTTAACTAATGCTTAAATAAAAATGAGTTAGGAGTGGTAACTGCACTAAAAAATTAAATAAGAATAAACTAAAGTCACGTTAAAGAGAGAATACACCATATTTCAGTTTCAAAGTTTAACAGGTCAGGGCATAATAAGCAGGTCAATCCCATCACTCAGTAGCTTGTAGAACAAACTATTATTACCAGGTCAGATTAAAAAAAAGGTGACTATATTCAGTAAATACAGAAACATAAACCCAAAGATAAACAAGCAGACACAGTTAACTGTAGGTGGTAGGATATTGTTCATTACTGTACTTCCAACAGCTACTTCTGACATTGCAATTTCTCTCTGCAAAATATTAATATCTTTCAGTTTTCTGTAGTATTTGGAGTGAAAATAACTCACAGTATGTCCGAATATATAGAAGGCGATTAAATGATGCAAACACATTATTAGCACATTAGAGCTAATTTTGTTTATTTATGTCTAAAGAGATCAAATTAATCTGCTAAATAAATAAATACATCAAATTCTCTGGTTGCAGATCTGGTAATGTGGGGACTTGTGATGCACCTGTCTGTTTGTACAGACATCATTATGTGTCAGGCTGAAGAAGGAGGGAGGCTTGCTTTGTTAGGCCCATGGGAGGATGGGAGGAGGATATATAGTGGATCAAGACCATGCGAAGCCTTAGTGGCAATGAGGACCAAACAGAGGCGACAGGTGTGTGTTCTTCTACCGAACAAGCAGCACCTGGATTGTGCTGTCACGGTGAGTGACCACAGGTCCTTTCTGTGGCATATTTTCTTGTTTGGAATTTCACTGCGACACATCACATGGACATGCACAAACAGAAATTACACTCATGTTAAGATTACATTGATCTGTCAGTGCGGTATATTTATTTTTAAAACGGTGGAAGAGCTAAAAACTGTATTTTATTAGAAAAAAAAACATATTAGCAACAAAGCCAAAACACTGCATGAAAGTGAATCCATGCCTGAAAGCATGGACTCTCAGTATGTTCTATGTTTTCTTTCTTCTTCCTGTGTGTTTATAGGTAAAAGCCAGAGGCCATGAGGTGTTGAACAGTGTGTTGAAGCATCTTGGTGTCAGTGATCTCCAAGTGTTTGGTCTGGCTGTTATGAAAGGTCAGTTAGTTTCTGTGTGGGAGTTCAGGAACAAATGTTTTTTATTCATTAACTTCGGAACGCTGAGATTCTGGGAGGCTGCTGAAAGTGAGTGAACTTGCTGTGGGACATGATAAATGGAAAGCCATCTCCTATCAGCCTTAAACAACATTACTGAGGGATAACATGTGTTAAAGGGACTCATTGTGTTGATTTCATGCAGCGGCGTCAAACATATGGTTTGCAGGACAAATATGGCCAAAACTGAATTACTTTACTTGAGCGTGCGAGTTATGTCAAATTTTTTCTCCCACTTTTTCACTCTTTCCTTTACAGAAGCATTGTGCCATGAGCTAACCTGCCTCAACTGTTAATTTTGCCGCCCTAGCAAGAAGTGTGAAATATGATCAGTTTCATAGCTGTTCATAGATGCGCTTCTTTGATTTAAGACAGTTGCATTTCTTTTTAATGACAGCAGATTTACTGAATGTGGAAAAATTGCACTCATTATTTAAGACACATCAGGCTGTTTGTGATCCCATAAGTGTGAATGTTTTAAAAGTGTATTTGTTCTTCTTCAGAGCAAATGAAATGGAAACAAAAGGCCTTTTTACTGATAGGTTGTTAGTCAATATTTTTACTTTTCCGGGCCACATGATGTGAAACTGAGCCTGACATCTCTGACTGAATGTGTGCTTTTTTTTCTTTTTTAAGATAATGATTATCTGTTTCTTGATTTGGACCAAAAGCTGAGCAAGTACTTTGGGAAACGATGGAACAAAGGATCTTTAATGGTTAGTTTTTCTTTTCATTTTTTGATGTAGGAATGGTAGCACTCTGAAAGCTGAATTTAGTGATCTGACTTCAAATTTTCGTTTTTCCTGGTTTGCATGGCAGTCATGATGAATTACATATCAATGATCTCAAGCAGATCTTGTGGCTCATCGTTATGCAACGGTGTTGGTTTCAGTAGTTATGCAACTTTGCTGTTTACAAGACTGGGGAAACCTGCGGCAGATAAGACTGAAGGCGTCACTTGTATAAGTACTAAGATGTTTCTCCCAGTGAAAACACTGCATCCAGATCAAGTCCAACAATGGACTAACATGGCAAACATGTTAGAAAGATCTCTTGCTTATTTTGAAAGTTCTTTTATGTCAGTGTTTTTTTTTTTTAAATGATTTATCAGTTTGGTCAAATATTAAATAGACTGTCTAAAAGCAGAAACAATAAATTGACTACTCTCTTTACTCATCCCACTTTTCCAGGTCCCGTTTATCTTATTTCTAAGAGTCCAGCATTACGTAGAAAGTGGGCTGCTAATATTGTAAGTTTGTTTTCCATTACCTTCTTTTTCCGAGAAAAAGTAGACAGCTGACTCAACCTGACAGACTTCGTAACAGGAAAAGACAACCTTCCTGTTTCTTGCAGGAGCAGCACAGTGCAGCAGCTCTACTACACTGAGCTGAGGCAGAAGGTGCTGTGTTCACAGAGCCACCATCAGGAGGCTTTGTTCTTCCAGCTGGCAGCCTCTGCCCTCCAAGCTGACGTAGGCGATCTGGCACAGGGAGAGGAGAATGAGGAAGGTGGAGAAGAGAAGAAGCAGGAGAGAAAACGGAGATGCTACTTTCTCCCTGAAGATTACTTCCCCTCATGGGTAAAAAAAAAAAAAAGAAAGAAAAAGAAGTGTAGTCTAACCTTGACAGAAATACTATTATATATATCTGTGTGTTCGTCTTCTCAGCTCATAAAGCGCAGAGGGAGAGAGTACTTACTTCAGCACAGCCCAGTGCTGCATGGTGAGCTGAGGGCGGTGTCCCGCAGGCAAGCCATTCTGCACTTTATAAAGGAAGCCAACGGGCTGCAGGATGGACCTGTCACATTCTACAGGATGAGAGAGGTCAGACAGTGTTTCAGTTAAACGAGGACGAACTCTGATGTGGGGATGTCTGTTTCTTAGTTAGTTTAGGAGAGACTAACTAAGAAACTTCTGTCCTAAAATGTTGAATATGGAGCTACCAGGCAGTTGAAAGGAAAAGGAAAAGAGGTCACAATATATCAGACACTCCATAAACTAGTACATTTCAGAAAATCTTCAGGAAAAATGTCCTACAGTGTGAAAACTGTTACAGATCTCGTAAAGCCCTGGTAATAATCCTTTGGCATGCTCTATTATTATTTGTCTGTCTTGGTCATTTTAGAGAACTCTTTTTGAGTCATGTTTGTTATGCCAGCCCATGGCTTTATTTAAAAAAAAAACAAAAACAACCTGCTTTATCAATTATTATTTTACACATAGGAGGAAAAACAGCCGAGGAGTTTAATCCTCCTCGGTGTGACAGTGAAAGGAGTCCATATTTGCCAGGTGAGTCGTTTTCAATGACAGTCTCACACATATTTTTTACATAAAGTTTATGGACTTATTTTCACATGTACATATAGATTCTTGATCTGAATTTGTGTTTTTTAAGGAGGTGGAAGGGAAACAATCTTTGTTATACGATTTCTCCTGGACAGGTATTGATCGCTTCACCTTTCAGGTTAGGGTCTAAAGACTGCACTATAATCAAAATATACATACATTAAAGGTCACATTGACCTACATGTAGCTTTAACCGTACCACACGAGCTCATCCTCTTTATGTATGCCTCTTACTTTTCAGGGCAACAGGTTTGAAATCACTGCTGTGGGCTCTTTGTGCCTTCCTAAACTGGTGTATTACACTAAATCAGCTTTTCACTCTAAACACATCCTAAAGCACCTCAGTGACAGTCACCGACTCCACATGAACACCAGAGACGCAGTTAGTTACATCCAACAGCTGGAAAACATGGGGAGTAAGTAAGGCTTTACATTACTACAACTTATCTAAGACCCGACTGAGTCAGTTATCTTGGTCTGAAACCAATATCATGTAGTTATAATACTACTACTACTACTACTAATTGTAATAATAATAATATGTTTTTTTAAGTGATTTTAAAAGATTTAAGGTCATAGTCTCTTACACAGTCACACTCCAAAGGCGTTCTCTTTTCTGTCTATCTTCAGCCAAAGAAGCCTACATCTGTGACACAGCGTGCCTAAGAAAGAGTCTCCAATGCAGCAACCTCACATCTTCAATGTCCGACTGCAGTGATGCACTGGAAACAGCTACTGCCTGGTTTAAAGAGGAAAAGGAGGAGGATGGAGGCTCTACAACAGGTCTGCTAATGGGAGGAAATGTTTGTGCAGATAGTGGAACATTTGCCACTCAGACAACTTGTAAGTGCATTTATGTTTGGAAACTGGTAAAAACACATGTTTAATTCTACCCAGCAATGAAGAAAGAAAACAGCTGACGTTGCTGAAATGACCGAGAGGGAAAGTTTAAAAGCTCATTAGGCAAATGAAAGCAGAACTACTTTCTTAACTTACCTGTCGAACTTTTGCCTTGAACTCAAAAGCAGTTGTTTGTTTACACTGATGCCAGAGTCTGAGCTGTGGTTGGACGAATCAGAGGAGTTGTTTGTTGATGACCCAGCTGAGGTGTCCTGGCTGGCTGAGCTGCTCCATGGTGTGTCTGTCGACGCTCCTTTGATGTTACCCTCTTTTTGCTGGGCAGGTTAGTCCAAAAACCACTATGACCATTCTGAAATAACAGTTTAATCATGTGTTAGTTCTGTGTAGCATGTGATATTGTGTCCTCCTTTATTATCAGGTGTCACCATGGAAATGAAACAGGTGAGCAAACTGCAGGTCTGTCTGTTTGAACATTTCCAGCACAGTCCTGCATCAAAGCCAACAGCCTTTTCTGTGATCTTCAGGTTCTGTGGAAGAAAACTGATGAAGGGATGTCTGTGGACTAATTTAGAGTCAGAGGATGCAGGGATTCATCACCCGTTCTTCATCTCAAGACAAGGAGACACCTGTTGAAGTTTGTTGTTGTGGAGCTAAAATGCTGAAAGGATACAGCTGAGCATTATATTTTGTTTCCCTACAGGAAAACCTCATTATATGTGCTAAAACAGAAGCCACATAGTGGCCTGAGTAGTTATAACTTGCCCTAAACTTTACAGCCAACAGTTGCAGTAATTACACTTCAGAGGTCGATGTATAGAGACTAAATCTTGCCCACAAAGAGGTATAATAGTGTTATAAATGCATATTTACAAACTAAATGTATTAAAATATCAAATAAATATCAAATAAATACAGCACTTGGGACATTTTTGTCATTCTTTGAACAGTGCTATTAAAATCAACAAAAAGACAGCAAAAATACAATATCAGCATTTTACCATTAAAATATATTTTAATCACTTATTAAAACTAGAGTGTTTTAGTTTGCTTTCATCCAAAGCATCTTACAGTTTTACGCAGTTTCAGCTGATGAGATCACATTGTGAGGCTTCCAAAACCTGTCTGTAAACCTTTTATGTTGTCGGTCCCATGGTGTAATGGTTAGCACTCTAGACTTTGAATCCAGTGATCCGAGTTCAAATCTCGGTGGGACCTCACGCATGTTATTTGGCAACTTTCCTTCTTCACATCACCTGCTAAATGTTCGGTGGCAGTTGATTCATTTAGGTGGGGAGACGATCCACTTAATAGTTCAATTAAACATCCAATGGCAATCGTTCTCTTGTCCTGAGCGCACAGGAAGCGCACCTTGTCAGGAGTGCAGGTTTGTCACTATTTGTAAGGAACTCAGGATAATACTACAGAGTATGTGTTTATTACATAACCAACACGGGTTCCAGTACCCAACATTGTTTCCAGGGCACATACATAGACTTTTTTCCCCCTTCTGGTCTCAGACCACTCCTGGACACGCTAGTATTCACTGACAGCAGTCGCATAGAGGTATTTTAACATGAGTGTGAGTATTACATGTCATTCAAATTGTTATTGTCATGAAATAAAAAACAGTTTCCTCTACAATATCTTGAACAAAGGTAACATCTTCATTGACTGTTAGCTGTTACTTTCTCGACTTAAGCTGTTTTGTGAATGGTTCAGTCTTAAGCGTCAGCTCCTTGGAATGCATTGCTTTTTGTAGTTTAGTTAGGATGGCCGAGTGTTCTAAGGCACTGTGTTTAAAACTGCAGTCTACCCTTGAGGTGTAGGCTCAAATCTGACTCCTGACAGTTGGATTGCATCTTCAATAAAGAAATGAGGCTTCCAAATCTGTCTGTAAACCCTTTATATTGTGGGTCCCATGGTGTAATGGTTAGCACTCTGGACTTTGAATCCAGTGATCTGAGTTCAACTCTCGGTGGGACCTGACCCAGATTGTTTGATAGCTTTCCTTCTTCACGTCACCTGCTAAATGTTCAGTGGCAGTTGCTTCATTTAAGTGGTCAGAGGATCCACTTGTTAGTTCCATCAAACATCCAATGACAGTTGTATTCTTGTCCTGAGCGCACAGGAAGCGCATGTCGTGAACCAGTGTTTGCCTCACAATATAAAAATTAAATTCTGTTTAACACTAAATCTGACCTCTCACTGGTAAAAAGCAGTGACAGCTACATACAAAGGTTTCAATACAAAGAAACAAAGTACAAAACTAAAATTTAACAAATACTGTTGCTTCTTGATGTGCAACATGAGTTTTGCACTTTTTCAGAGTGATCTCATGCTGAATACACTTTTCACAGTTAATGTGTCAAATCTAATTCAAAGCTAATTCATCAAATCAAACAAAATTATTATTTTTATGGGAGGCTGCCACAATCTATCTGTAAATCCATGCTGTAGGGGTTCTGCTAGAGGTTTCTTCCTGACAAAAGGAAGTTTTTCCTTCCCACTGTTGCCAAGTGCTTACTCAAAGGTCTTTTGATTGTTGGGGTTTTCATTAAGTTATTGAAGGGTTTTTACCTGACAATATAAAGCACCTTGAGGTGACTGCTGTTGGAATTTCACGCTATATAAAGAAAACTTGCATGAAATGTTTTTAACCACTGAAATTTGAAATGAACATACTGAACATTCACAGGACAGTGTCTACACTGGTTGTATCGGCTGTATTGGGATACAGCTGCAGATGTACTAGCTGCATTGAGTGCATGATTATGCAATTCACTCTAAATACCGATGCAGTGTCAAAGCTTTTTGTGACAATTAAATGTGTCTTTGGATGTTTTTCTTCTGTATTTACCACTGAAATTGCCACTCTTGTGTGATAGGTTTGCGTGACTGCTTGTCATAAAATAAATAATAACAATGAATCTGTTACTTGACTTTTTTTTAATTCACGGACTTCTTCCCAGTTTTCTGAAACTTTTTTTTTACTGTGTAAAACCGTGCAGGTGTGCTTCCCGTGTGACCGTTTCATTCCCAAAATTTGGCTCTCTGGAACAATTGATTTTGTGAAACATTTAAACTCTGATAGATGCATGAGAGAGGAACCTGAGGTTAGTATCTTGCACAAGGATATTTGGCATGCAGACTAAACAGAGAACCTTCAAAGACACAAGCAGATTAAAGGATCCAATCACCAACCAGGTAGGTGACCTGCACTACAGCACCCCCAACAATAACTAAACTACATTTCAAGTTCATAACTTATCAAAGCAGTTGCCATCTAGTGGCAGCTTCTTTACTGAAGGAAGACACCACATAACACTTCAGTCTTTTGTGTAAACACGAGAAGCTGGAGAAATACCAAGGGCTCAGAGAAGAGCTCGAGAGGATGTGGAGGGTGAAGGTAACAGTGGTCCCAGTGGTAATCGGAGCACTAGCTTGGCAAGCTCCCAGGCCTCTGGTAGAGGACCCGAGCTTGAAGGATAAACCGCCCGCAGGGCATCTGGGTGTTTTTTTTATCTCTCTATATATCTATATCTATATATATATATATATAATAAACAGTTATATAATGTGTTTCCCAAAGAACACATTATAGAACACATGTACCATGTCGGACATATGGATGCAAAGTACTGATGACTTAAAGTTGTGCACTCCTATTATGTTTTTGTTTTCATCCATCCGGTCAGTAAACTCTTTTAGGCACTCTGGGTCCCATGGTGTAATGGTTAGCACTCTGGACTTTGAATCCAGTGATCCGAGTTCAACTCTCGGTGGGACCTGACCCAGATTGTTTGACAACTTTCCTTCTTCACATCACCTGCTAAATGTTCAGTGGCAGTTGCTTCATTTAGGTGGTCAGAGGATCCACTTGTTAGTTCCATAAAACATCCAATGACAGTTGTATTCTTGTCCTGAGCGCACAGGAAGCGCATGTCGTTAAATACTTTAAATCTAGAAATACATTAAATGCCCTTTCCTAAGGTTCCCATTAGAGGAAACAGAAGTCCAGAAAAATCAGTCTCTCAGGATGACTTTGTGGAGTTCCAGGAGAAAAGCTAAAGCAAGGTAATTTATGTAAAGTCAAACTCGCTCTCTCTCTCTCCATCTTACTCTACACACATGAATACAGTGTTAAAAGTCAGTTTAAATGACTAATAGATTAAAAAAGAAAACCTGAATGCCTCATTGACAGATATAGGAAAGACATTTAAGCATTTGGTACTTGCACCATTTTCTGTCTTCCTACATTTAAGTCGAAGGGGTGAAAACAGTTTGAGCACAGAAGAGGTCACTGGCAAAATTGACCAACTAAAACAAGCAACTGAGAGCCTCCAAGACATCACTTTGACAGGAAATCAGCTATCTGAGCTTGCAAAGACCACACGCACAGCAGTAAAGATTGATGCCCAGCTGCATTCTGTAATGGATGCCTTCATCTGCCTCATTTGCAAAGGTACAGCAATTACACAAGATTGTCTTTAGTTAAATTTCTTAGTTTACAGTTGAAGTAACTAAAATATTTTTCTGCATCTTTTTTTTTTAACCTTGTAGCTCTAATGGTGGAGCCTAGTTTTCCACATGTTGCAAGTCTCTAGTCGGATGCCGATGTTGGATGTGTGGAGCAGTGTGGCTGTTAACTGCAGATCACGGTCTGAAATGCAGAGAAGAATTTGATTGGAAGGTACACCAGGTTAAGGGTCTCCATGCTGTTCTGACTCTCTTTAAAGAGATATAAATGTGTAAACATGTAACATTGTTTGAATGGGAATGGGCAAATGTGTTACTAGAAAGCTACAGAGACTGCAAAGGTTGCATTTGATATCACCACCACAAATTGAGTTATCCTACAGAGGAAGAGAAACTTTAGAGGACCTACAACCTGTGCAGCTTTTTAAGAACACATTTGCCCATTTTTCAGTTCACGATGGTTTTCTTTGTAATGACGTCATCTTGTTTACTTGGTTGTCCTAAGGTTTGAATCCCGTTTGATGTTTATTACAAGGTTTGGAGCCGTAGCTGCTAACTGCAGTTTAACACTTCATTATAGAATTACTGAAATAAATCGTTGCATTGTTTCCTGGATATCTGATGAACTTGGGTGTTTACACAAAAGCTGAATACTCTACAAAGGACTTGTTACAAAGAATTAGAGAATTGCAGATTTTCTCTGTTTATTGCAAAGAATCAGATCAGAAGATTTTAAGTACAAAATATTGTAACTGTTCTAAATGGAAACACCTTTCACATTTTACTCTGTAATAATTTTATTTATTTTTATACAAGTATACTTCTTTCGAACACCACCATGACAAGTCACATACAATTTCTGGTGATGTCAATAAGAAACCTAACTGCATCTTTAAACGTTCCATAGTTATGGTGAACCACATTTTGTTACAGTGACAACAAGTCAAAATGAGACCCAAACTCAGTTTCAGTTTCAGCATCACAGCAGATGCCTTTGTGTCAAAGTAACTGAGGGTAGAAAAGTATGAAGGAGAATTTCCTGGCCTGGCTTTTTATAGCAGATAACCCCCTTAAAAATATTCTCCAGTAGTTAAAAAACTGAAGAAACCCATGAATATGAAAATTACCTGATGCTGCTGAAGTGAAGCAGAGCAAAGCTACAGAGGTTTTATTAGGACAGAGCTAAGCGTTTTGCAATTTGGCATAATGTGTAAAAGTTTACATTTCTTTGGTATTGAACAGCAGAAATTAGGCTTTCTTGTCAGAGGTCATTTTTGCAAAAAAAACCCACAAAACAACAGCACTGTGACACAGTGCGACAGCACTGTATACAACAGTAGACTTCAAGATTCAAGATTTTTTATTTTGCCATTTGCACACAGGACCAACAGTCCATGTACATTGGAATTCTTGTGCAGAGCTTTCCAAGTCAAATCACACTTTACAGTATAACAATATAATGATATAACAATATAAGGACAGACAAAGCAGAAGAATACTATTTTCTATCTACAAGAAAAAAGAAAAAAAAAACTGTACAGAGAGTTTGTAGTTCTCTACCTCTTACTGCACTCATAGTATTGCAAAGTATTGCACGTTATTTCAAAGTATTGCACGTTGTTTACACAGATCTGTTTAACAAGTCTGTTTTGAGTGTATTGCCCATTGGTCAGTGAACCGATCATCCATTCAAGTGAAGTTAAGTAGTGCTGTGTTATTTTAAGTGTTCTGTGTTTTTTTGTTTGCCATCAGTCTGACCGTGGCGTGCTCGTGTGTTGTGTGAGTGTTTCAGTGTTTGTGTTTTGCCAGCAATCTGACAGTTGCGGGGAAGAAGCTATTGAAGAATCTTGTTCTGTGTGTGATGATGCTGTCCGCTC
>VUQG01019815.1:0-14224 GCA_015106755.1 Etia nguti | reverse complement strand
ACACCCCCCAACCCCCACGTTCTCTATTCGTCCCATCTGATCTCGAAGTCTCTGGTACAGAAATAAGAATGGAGAATTACATCTCACACAGACACAGAACATCATTGCCTGCAATCATCAGACTTTATCACAGTATGTACAGTTAAATGGAGAACCGTTGTCTGTGCTGTTCAAATACAGCACTGACAACAGTTGGGGCTTCTTACCTGCTTTTCCTCACATCCTGCAGCTGCTGAAGGTAAGACGGCTCCGCTCTGCACTGAGGAGCTGCTATGACAGAGAGTCGGGGGAATGGGACACAGGAGTGGATGAGGAGACGAGGAAGGATGACAGGTTAATGGAAAGGAAGCACAAAGGGAGGGCAGAGGAAAAGATGATGGGGGCAGATGGACAGAGAGCAGGGAGAAAGAGTTACTGGTGGCTGCTGCATCTCCGCTCTGCATCTGAGTCTTACAAGCATAGCAGAGCAGAGTGCAGCACACAACCCTACCACTGCTCCGCTCTCACTCTCAGTCTGCAGCTGCATGTGTGCCCACAAAACAGATGCAGCAAGTATTTATGGCACTGTATTTGCTGAACTGCCAACAAAAGCTCTGGTCTCATATGCTACAATTGATCAAATATTTTCAAAGGTTAAAGAAGTTACGCAGTTTGATGATGTGTATTTACACTTAAAATTGGGATGTATTATGTAAGGGTTTAATCAGGCTAAAAGTTAAACCTGCTTTAAATGAACTGGGCAGGTCTGACTGAATCTATATTTTTCTTTTGATCACCAATGAAAAGATGTAAACAAAACATCACCTTATTTAATAAGTATTGTGTATCCAAACCCCGGCATACAATAGCATTACACACTTCCTAAAAATTTCTGAGCTACACATTCACATGAATTTCCCCTTCTACCATATCCCAAACTCTCTTGGACTGAACAGGGACTGTGGGGGACATCTAAGTACAGCCAATTCATTGACAGGTTCAAGAAACCAATCAGAGATGATCTGAGCTTTTTGTTCTCCTGCTGGAATGAGCCGAAAGATGAGTACTCTCTGGGATAGACATGATGGTCCGCATTAACACTCGGTTAGGAGGTGGTGTTTAAATTAAATTGAAAATTGCTAAATTGGGCGTGCAAAGTGTGCCAAGAAAATATCCCCTGCACCATTACATCAAAATCATCAGCCTGAACTGTTATAAGGCAGGCTGGATCCATGCTTTTATGTCATTTACGCCAAATTCTGACCCTGGAATAGATTAAAACAGTTTATTTCAAACTTGTAAATTTAACTAAAATAACAAAAGAAAAAAAACTTCTTACTTCTTACCACCTTATTTCATGGTCCACAATTTGCAAATCAATGATTGGAGTTTGACATATAATCTCACAATTTCCATGTTTAGCTATACAAACATAAAACTATTTAAGATCACCAACCAAACAAACAAACTGCATTTTTACAAACAACCTGTGATAAACAGCTCACTAAATCTATGAGCCTTGTGGGAAAAAAAAAAACCTGTTATATATTTGATGAAACTGAGTTATCTTTGGACATTGCTTTATATGGAGTTATATCTATGTGACAAATACCTTAATGAATACTATAAGCTTGGGGTACTCTTGCCTTAATCTATAAAAATGAAGAAAAGGCCTCAACAGAACCCAGTGAGACAGCTCAGTCACTGAGAGACTCCTGACCTGATTCCTCTCAGCTCAGGAATATTTGGTCTTATTTGGAACAAATTATGAATGTTGTGGGGCAAACATTTGTTTGCTCTTTTATACAATATTCGTGCAGTTCTGAGGTCAACCATATCCTTAAATTTGAGAACATTAAATTTAATAAAAAGTGGATTTTATTTCAGATACTTTAATTCAAACTAACATATTCAATAACACTGAATATGTTATTTGTTGACAGTATGGTAAAATATGTGCGATTCCCAAATATAATGAATTTTAGCCAAGCCAGGACCCACAGCAAGAAAAAATCATTAAAATCATTTGCAATTTGTTTTATGTCACTGATCATTGTATTTTGTATTTGGAAGTTATTTGTAAATTTCAATCCTTTAGTTCCTTTATTTACAATATTATTGATACTATCCATATGCTTTTCATGTTATTTTTATTTTCATCTAAAAGTTTACTGTAATAATTTCTTTTGTTGTGAAGAAATTCTCGTTAGGTTAAATTGTTACGTTAAACAGTTAAATCAACTTTCTTTCCCTTTCTGATGCTCAGTTGGAACTTCAGCAGGTCATTTAAACCATGTTTACACGCCTGCTCATTCTGTTCTACTCTAAGTGAACACTTGAAGTACTTTTTACGACAACTAATATTCACCCATTCACATGCAGTGATTTATTTTTTTGTCCACAATTGGTTTCTAATTGTCACGTATACACTTACAGCCCAATGCATGGAACACACAGACTTCAGGATCAAACCACAATTTGATATTATGGATAAAAAAAATGACTATTTTGCTTGATGAGTGAATTAACATTTGTTATGTGGACAGTCTTTGAATTCAGGTGGTTTCAGTCCAGTTGCCACAGGTGTATAAAATCAGGAACCTAGCCATGCAGTCTTCTATAACTAACATTTGTGAAAGAACTGATTACTCTGAAGAGCTCACTCAAATATGGTAGTATAATAGGATGGCACCATCAAAGCTTAAAGCCACATGGTGTTTTTAGTTCACACACACAGATGTAAAACTAACAGCACTACTGAACATTTATGATACCCTACATCAGGCTTGGCCAACTCCAGGCCTCGAGGGCCAATGTCCTGCAGGTTTTAGATCTCACCCTGGGTCAGCACACCTGAATCAAATGATTAGTTCATTACCAGGCCTCTGGAGAACTGCAAGACATGTTGAGGACGTGATTCAGCCATTTAAATCAGCTGTGTTGGATCAAGGACACATCTAAAACCTGCAGGACACCGCCCTGAGGCCTGGGTTTGGACGCCACTGCCCTACATCAAAAAAAATGAAAACACAGTGCTCAGGACATGTAACTGTAGATTATCCAAAATCAACAAATATGACAGCTGTGCGAAATAAAAACAGAAATGTTATCACTCCTTCCTAATATATTTTATATTTAAGATAAGAAGCAGTGAAATAAGTAAAGACTGTCTGAAGATCATAATACTATCAGAGGATCTGCTGAGACTGAGGTGTTTACTTTGTCCAACTTCTCTCATTCACACAATAAAATATAGTCTTAGATTTATGTCTCAACTTGATTATTTACTGATGAAATCATTTTCATGTAATGTAATTTAGTAGATGAAAATAATGTGAATGTTGAGAAAATCAGTTACAAGTAAATCTTTTTCTTGCTTATCTATAGACATGGACATCTTATCCTAGCCAGTTTCCTCTGTTTCCCATATATATATATATATATATATGTGTGTGTGTGTGTTGTTGTTGGTCTTTTTCTTAATTTTTATCAGTAATAAGCGTGAAATCTTTTTAGTTGCTTTAGTTGCGCTGAAGATTGCATTATCCTGTGGATACTACTATCCAAAAAGTGTTTTAGTTTGTGGAAATGTGCGTAGAGTTTTGTAATAAGGGGAAATAAGACCTGTACTTGTGTCTAGCTGTTTCAGGTTTTGCCAAAATTGATTGATTTAATATAAAAAGGTATAAGACAATGAGGAATTAAACTCAGTTCAGTTTTATTATTTAGCGCGAACATCAGTCAGGACCCTGCAGTGATACGGATACTACAATAATACTTAATGGGAGATCATATTTAAAGGCAGAACAAATGCAGAGATTAACAGCTGACGATCCCTTGAGCGAGAGTGCCTTGGAATAAGTCCACAACTACACGGCTCAGTGCCAAGGAGAAGAGCAGCGAACAGTCGTAGAAGGTGGAAATGTATTCTTCCAACTGTCCCGACAAACAAGCCCACTAAAAAACACTGATGCGTGCTTTCAGAGCGCCATGCATTACGTACACTAGCCACACTGTATAACATTAATTTATTCAAGCAAGTCGAAAATCTCGCGGTGTTACCATTCAGACATCTTGAATTTTATTAAAACCACTTTTTTTCCCCATTAGATACGTCATATATATATTTTTAAATCTATCCATCTCTCTATATATAAATATATTTATAGACAGGCTTTGTTAGCTGCTTGAGTCCACATTATTTTCCCCTGCGTTAGCGGATGTGTAGTTGGTGGCTAGACCGAGTCTCGCGTGCTAATCCCGCGGAGAAGAGACAGTCTCTCACGGGGGCTTTCGAGCCGTATTGTGCGTCATCTGCATCGCCGCCGTTTTGTTATTTTTCTCCGCCGAGGAAAGATGGCAACCCCGGCTGCGGTCAACCCGTCCGGTAAGTGAGCAGTTATAGTGTGCTGGTGGAGAAATGAAATGGAATATGTTCACGACAGTAATGGAGAAAATGCAGCCGGGTTTTGTTTCGACTGTTGCTGAAGAAGGTCGAAGCTCCGACAGGCCGCCGTAGCCTGGCTCCAGCATCCGTATCCCTTCCCCCACCAAGCCGACATTCACACCACCGCGAGGCTTTTCTTCCCAGGTTTGCAGCCAACTTCTATCGAAACGACGCGGTTACAGTGTGATTTTATGGGTTTATGCCCATTTGTTGTCATACTTTTGCTCCGATTCGTGTCCCGTAGAACTGCTAGCTGTGTGGGTTCGTCTGTCCAGCCCTTTGGTTTCCTCTCTCAGTGATACAAAAGGTTATTTTGCATATTGTTACCGTACCTCATTGCCCTGTATATGCTCCGCGTTACCTCGAAGATATTTAAATGCTTGTTTTTATGAAAGGGGAGCAGTCTCACATCGGCGTTTGCCTTATTCGTGTATCTCTGTTCGTTGCCTGTTGATTCTTTATTGCACAGAAAGCCGATAAATATGTTCCGGAGCGCTTGGACAAAGCGGAATGCTATTTAAAAGTCTGCCGGTGCACTTTGGGATTTCATCTTGGTTTTGGGTAAAAAAACAGGTAATTGAAAGGTAGCTGCAACCCGGCGTCAAACCACGGCGAAAACAAGTAAGCTGAATCCGTATATCTAAACTTTCAAAAACCACGAACATGCTGCAGACTCGAGGGGAAATTACGGTTCGGCGGCGGTAGCGCGTTGGCAGTGCGTGGACATCTACGGAGTGTCCATCTGACAACTGATGCGGAGAACATCAGCTGTCAGAACTATGTTGTATAACATGTTGTGGGCTACTCTTGGTTGTGCTGTTGTTGGTCCTTAGCCAGGCACTGAGAAGAAGCCAAATACTAAAAACAACGAACAGTGCGCACTGTAGCCAATGTCTGTCACTTTTCATGGTGCAATTTTGATCTATGGTATATCTATTTTTTTTATCCTTCTCCCATTCCTGGTGAACTCCACTGTTCACCAGTCAGTTTTTGGCCCGTGGATGTCAGTTGCAGGATGCATGGAAGTTGGTTAAAAACCCCTCTCCACAGGCGTTTCGTTGCCAAATACTTGTAGATATGCAAACGGACACAACTGCAGTACCAGACATTAAGCATCAGCATTAGTAGAGGTTAGCTGCTTGAATCAGCCCTAAAAATTTCACTGTAATTTTAATACATTGTCCTCATTTTCTTAGTTTACTAGAATTCTGTATAACCAAATAAATAAGTTG
The DNA here is from genome assembly GCA_015106755.1 of Etia nguti. NCBI lineage: Eukaryota > Metazoa > Chordata > Actinopteri > Cichliformes > Cichlidae > Etia > Etia nguti. Next base: position 8,566 of record VUQG01019815.1, on the reverse strand, counting down.
CATGTGAAGTTCTACCTGTTTGCTACGTTGGTAAGGATATTCATAGGTTCCAGTGATGTGCCACAGTACAGATAACAGTAATATTAGTTGAATTTGATGGCAATTCAAAGGGAAAACAACCATGAAGTGATGATAAAGTTGTGCAGCAGCTTCAGTACTCACTGGAATTCATTCAGCAAGTCTTCAGAATGCTGCTGAAGGGTTAGAACAATGTATTTTCATCAGCATCAAACCAGCCAATAAGACTGCAAGCTCTGTGAATGTCATCCTAGAAGAGAGCACTCCACAGTCTGCGATTAAATAGGGTCAAGTTGTCAATTTCAAGCAATTTGTTTCTGATAATACAGCAATTAACTGTGGTAAATCATCAAAGTCACATATTTGTTGCTGTCTACATAGGCAGGAATTCCCATTTAAAAAGTCCGTTTGCCCTCAGCAGTTTTTCCTTTTCTACAAAAAAAATAACCAGAACACAACTCAGCTGGCACAAAGAGAGAGTTGAGTTCTGTCTATTTGTGATCACTGACAGACTCTTTTAGACTGATGGCAACATGTTGCCATCAATCTGTTTACATCTATTAGTTAGACAGCATTTATTTGCAAACCTTCAACAGTCGTATATTGAGTGCAGTCAGTCCAAGGAGACAGCGACTGTTTGCAGAAATGTTGCCTCTTCTCAGGCGATCTGTGCAATCATCCTATGATCAAAGGTGGTTGTGAGTGCGCAGCACCCTTAAGAATTTTTTTCTTGTCACACATAATATGTCACTGTAGCTTAAATGAGTTCAAGTTGACGTAATCTGAAAAAGTGCTGCGGCAAAGTAATTATATCTGTGCAGAGGGCGGAGACTCTCTTGAAGAAACGGGTCAGCCTTAATGCTTTGCCTCACTTCATTGACAGTATAAATGAAAAGGGAATATAAATAAAGAACTGACTGGTTATTAGTACCTTTGCTGCATACAGAGTGTTGAAGTGAGGTGCAATTAGAATGAAAAATGAACAGTTCTGTCAGACAATGAAAGGGCACTGTCAGCAGTCAAAAAACTGCAGGAAAAAAAGGAGAAGAAGCATGAGGAGGGATGGTGGAGGAATTTCAGGAGCCATTTCTGACAGAAGGATAGAAGCAAGAGTGAAAGGGAAGGTTTACACGCTGGTAGGAAGGGCTGTGATGATGTATGGTTTGAGAGGGGGGCACTGACCAAATGACAGGAGGCAGAACTGAAGATGTTTAAGTAGCAGGATGGACAAGAGTAGAATTGAGTAAATCAGAGGGACGTGTGAGGATGGGGGAGAGTGGATATAGTGGACCAAAGATTTTGAATATGAAGCTGCCAGGATTAAGGAAAAGAGTAAGATCTCGGAGAAGACTACACGCAGAGGGCTGGTGTGAGAGAGGTGCATTCTAGGCATGTGGTCAGATGGAGGCAGAGGAGCTGATATTGTGACCCCTCAATCGAGCAGCCGAAAGAAACAGAAGACGACGAGAAGCTTCTTCAGTTCTGAACTGAAGGAGGTCTGTGTGTTTCAAGAGGACAAAAAATAAATAAATCAGGCCATACATTAAACTGCAGTTCACAGAAGAATAATTGCTAGAATGTAGTGGAGCATCCTTGGTCTTGTTTCATAGCCACACTTCAGAGTTCTGCCGTGGACATGTGAAAGTTAATCATAACAGGCGCTATTTTAAGTTCAGATGCCAAGGATGTCATTTTTGAAAGGGGAAAATAATGGAGTTTTTATTTATTTACCTTCCATTCTCTGCTACATGTGCTGCTGGTAGTGCTGAGAGTAGGTAAGCAGCTGAATCATCAAGATCATATTGTTACATATTGAGCACTGTAAACCTGTAAGTATAAAACAGCAGATCAGTATATCCATCCAAAACTGTAGAGAAACATTTAAACATGTCATGTTGTGCTGTGGAGAAATTTGAGCTCTCTCCGTCCATTCACTATCACACTAGCTTGTATAGCTTAGGCCGATCCCAGCTTCGCCTAGGTTAAGCTGTTGGGATTATTTATTTAAGTTACAGAAAAGGTCCCCAAAAATCATATTTACACACAGAGACTAAACAACTACCTGCCCAATTATACAGCAGTGAAACTTAGTGACTTGAAGATATATTTTTAAGGCTTCTGCACGTTTCATAGTCAAGTCACTGTTGCAAACGAGCCCCGTGTAACTGTACAGGCTATATCATTTGGGTTGGATTTAGACACACGCTCAATAAACACAGATAATGTTACCTTTCAAATCAAGTCTTTTACATTTTGGCCTTTGATTTTTACGTGATGATAAGTGATAATTTCTCATGAGGAATGACAGGAGAGGCATAAGGAAACACTGACAGTGTTCAGCATTTTAACCATGACAATTAAAGGGGACATGAAACACTACAAAACTGACATAGATGCAACTCTTAGAAGCTGTATTTAAAAAAATAAAAATAAAAATACGTGCTTAAAATTAAAGTTTTAAAAACATGTGGAGCACCATCTTCTATGTTACTGGGTTGGTTGGTTTGTTGTGGCTAATAGACTTCCATTAGTTTATGTTAGCTAACTAGTGACAGAAGTGATAACTCAGGGGAAATCAAAGGGACTAAAACTAAAAATCAGTTTATGTGGGGTCACTTTTGTGCTGCCCCTGGGTGCAACTAATTTCCACTTTCACTATATGTGTCTTTAGCAGTATTTGTTTTTTGTTATTTAGCTAGTTGCACTCAAATAATTAATGAATGGATTCACTGTTGAATTATTTTACTAACTCCAGTAAAGACACTTGAAAGATGTGTGTAATAATTCTCCCTTTTGAGGGCTAAAGGCTATTTGTTAAACTTTGTGGCTAGGGAAAAAAAACTATGGAGGTCAGAAATAAAGCGTGACTGAAGAGCGGTAATAGAAACAACCTTGGTTAAGGGTGTGGAGTGAGTGAAAAGGAGAAAGTAGGCAGCATTTCCTTGAGTCTCCCCAAAGGCTCATTAATGGATTTAACCCCAGGGCTTTTTTGCTTCTGACTTTCTGAAGTTGCATGCTGGTTGAGTTCCAGACTTCTCACTGACTCTCTTGTTGCACCAAAGGGAACATGTACCACTCTGAGGCATATAACCAAAAATGCAGTTTTTTATTTAGTCGTTTGGTACTATTATTGTAAATTACATACACTAATGTATGATAATGCAAATGGAGCTTAATGTTGTAAGCTCCTTACAGCTGTTGCCTTCACAGGGTGGTCACAGCGGGTAGTTCTGTATTTGATTTGACAGATTTTTATGTCTGATGCTCTTACTGACACAACTCCAAAGGGATTTGTTTTTCCTTCTGGGATCGAACTTGTTTGTTCTGCTTGTTAGGTGAATGTGTAAACCACTACACTATGGAGCCACTAAAAGGAGCGTGTTGTTTTGATGAAGCCTAAAACCCCCTGAAAAAATGACACATGGTGGTGTGCCAGTTTGTCAGTGCTTTTTGGGGACAACAGGCAGATGTTTTCAGCACAAAGTTTGGTGCGTTACTTGTTTAGCTCCAAATAACCCACTGACATTTAGTTGCCTTCTCATCAACGTAGTGAAAAAAAGCAGATTAGGACATGGCGGAGGCTGAAAACAGAGCTACGAGAGAACAGGCACCTGTTTGATGTGAGGGATGTTTGTACTGGTGTCACTACCACCTTTTTGTTGGATAGATCAGGTTTTTATCATAATTGTGTTATGGCAATCAACAATGATGAGTTATTTAGCCTGCTGTGGTGTTTGTGTCTGTGTGCATGTGAGATGGTGTATGTATATTTCTCTGGGTGCAGTAACACATACTTTATCAAATTTTAATCAATTTACTTTGTGCACTGGGCCATACTGGCAGGTTTGCTTATCCATTTCACCTGGCTGAATGAGCGAATGGAGCAGAAAGATGTAGAGGCACAGAGTGAGTCAAACAGAGGATTTGTGGATAAGCAAGGAGAAAAATGATCCAGGACGGTGTGTAAATGTGAGAGGATGATAGAGACTGAAAACATACAGATAAATATCTGTATGAATCTTCATCATGCAGTGTGGATCTGTGCTGCTCTGCACTTGCTATTTATGTTAGGAAACTGTGTCATTTCAGTTTCTAGAGCTACAGCCTGATCAATCAAGAATTTGTGCCTTCTTGCAGAAAAACTCCACCTACATCTACTGTACTGCAGACCACAATACTATGATTAAAATCACAACATGCTGCTTCTGCCTGGTAGCATGAAAGCTGCATAGCTATTGAGCCTGCTTGGCGCATTTAAAACTAAAAACTGGGTTAGGCCAAGGAAAACCCTCAGCTACTTTTTCACGTTGTACTCCCATGTGCGACCACAAAGTCTTCATAGTGCACTGACATTGACTCTTCAAGTCTGCTGAGCTCTGAGGGATAGAATAATATTCTTGCAGAGGACATTCCATCATGGGATGTTGTGCTGATAGTGGGTAAAGGTAAAAAGCTTCTGTGTCATTTTCGTGTGAATGTCAGGCACTTTAATTGGGCTGCTTTTCACCAACTGTGCTGTCTTGGCTGTTATGGTAGTATTTAAATATGTACAGTGCTGTGAAAAAGTATTTGCTGCCACCCTTGGCAGCAAATACTTTTTCACATGGGGGTATATTTGTGTAGTTTTTCTCCCTTAATAAATTAAATCATCATTTAAAAACCACATTTTGTATTTAAATGAGTTATTTTTGTCTAAAAACTTGTTTGATAATCTGAAAGTGTGACAAATATTTTTTTTTAACAGCACTGTAACATAAAAGCAGTTTAAACGTACATGTGAGTACTTTTGAATATTTGACACATCTTACAGTAATTCAAATGCACATTTGCAAATTCCAGTTTATATTATCAAATGGAGACAACACATACAGACCCTGGTGACACTCACAGAGGACACACAAGCACACAAACAGTTTTACAGCTCACCACACACAACTGCAAATTATATTGCTTTAAGATTAAAACCATAGTTAGTCCTCCCTCTGTTATATCTTCCAGAAATGGGCAGTGAGTTGCCAGGGACAGTTTCAATGCCAGGAGCTGTTGGATCTGGACCAGTGAGGATGGGTGGAGCCGTCCCAGGTCGTGGGGGCAAGAGAAGATCAGGAGGGTGAGTGTCTTTACTGCTGATATGCTGTGGAAATTGATCCCTACAGAAATCTGTTCTGTGGCAAAGCTTTAACATTAGGGCGTTAAAGGATCTGAAAAAAAAAGCTTTGTTGGGTCATCAGTCCTTTAAATTTTATTAGTATTAAGTTTACTGTATTCTGAACTAGTAAATGCAATCAGTGTAATTGCACTGAGGTTTAGGCCTCTCGCAGTGTCCTCAGTACTGCAGCATAACTGTATTGACGAGCCATATTTTCTTATTGTCTTCTGCTTTTAAATGTATCTGCACCTACATGTCTGTATTTGGGCAATAAGTACACCGTCAAAGAGGGATTTTTAACACTTCTGGGAATAATATCATGCCTCTGTCATCCTCTTTGAAACCATGTAAGATTTAACACGTTGGTATTTCTAGTTCATCACAACTGTACGATTACACAGTTCATGGCTAGACGACTGGCTGCAATAAACTCACCACTTACTAATTGCAAACTGCTCAATGGAGTTGGGTTCCACTGTTGGACTGTTGATGGAGCAAGAATCATTGCTATTGATAATGGAAAAATGCAGTAGTAGTAGCATTTTTCCATTATCAATAGTAATTATCAACACAGTTGTCTATTGATAATAATTACGGATTTTTCTAAGAAGCATGGGTACCCACGCAGTTGCATCCCACAATCTCAATACCAGAAAGACAATCCAGTTTTAAATGAAAAACTAGAACTTATTTTTGGTGTCTCATACTTTGAAAGCATATTGTTTAGAAGTCTGGTTTATAAGAATTGTTTCTGTGCTCAAGATACTATTTGTGAGGTCCAGGTTGATTGCATTCAGTTCGGCAGCTGTTTTCTCTGCAGGAAAAAGCCAACAATGATCCTCCGTTCCATCGAGTTGTGATTCATTAACAGTATTAACTGAAAAAGTAACTAAATACTGTTAATACTGTTCTATCATTCACAGTTTCTGTGATGTGTGAGGATATTTTCTCACCTCTTTATATGAAAAATATTCAGGTGGCCAATGGAAAATGAAAGAGGAAAAAAGTTGTTTGAATTTTTCTGTCATTTCAGTTTTTTAGTTTAAATGAAGAACTTTAGAAAGGATTTATTTTATTTAAATATCTCATACTGAAGGCAGACTGCATCAGTGTGGAAGTCACAGAATTAAAAGAATGATGTGGAATACACATTGATTGCGCTAGACTTGATTTGTGTATTTCTGTTTGTTGTACATGAGTTGCGTAATATGTCAGTCAGTTTATGCTTAACCCATGCACAGGCAATGGGGCTTCATAACTATAAATGGATAATGTGGTCCTAAACACAGGCAATATGGAGATTAAGGTATGGCATAAGGATGCAATACAGTTTACTCCTGTCTATGGTGTTCCCGCTTTATGTGCTCAGCTCAGAGTGTATGTGAGCGTGTGCATGTGTTTGTGTGGTTTTGAAATGATGTCAAGGTAACAACCAGCTAAAAGTTTTCTCTGTTGCCTGCAGACAGTGTGCATAACGGTTTTAATTCCCCAGCAAGTGCTAGAAAACATTGGAAAGAAAACTTGTTTTTCCATTCGGAATGGGCGCTAAGGAAAGTCTAGATACCTTTATCCTGAAGAGCACTGGGTTTTCTACCAGGTTTCTAAAAAGTGCCCTTGCGAGACAGTTATTAATAACTTACAACTATAAACTATGTTTTAGCAATGATGCTGTCACGCAATGGTTTTGGACTCCACATTTGGAAGCTTCAACATTAGTGTTTAAGCTGCCATCATGCTTCCTTATATAAAAAAAAAAAGTTGGTTAGCAAGCTTCATAAATAAACTTTACAGGTGTAATGTACAGTAACACGTTAGCTAATTGGTGCTAAGACACAAACTAATAAAACACTAAAATTTCACTTACCAAAACTAAAGCACAAACTGGTTTGCCATTACTATAGCAGCAATAGGCCATAATATTAGTAATAATAATCAGAGTCTATTAAAAATGTTCCAAAAGCTCCTCAGTGAATCGCTACCTTATCGTGGTGGAGGGGTTTGGGTCTCCCAGGGATCCCAGGGGCTATGCTGTTGGGGGGCTTTTGCCCCCTGGTAGGGTCACCCATGGCAAACTGGTCCTGGTTTAGGGACCAGACAAAGACCTCCCCACCCTGGAGCCAGGCTCGGGGAGGGTGCCCGAGGGCGAGCATCTGGTGGCCGTGCCTTAGTCCATGGGGCCCAGCCAGGTACAGCCCGAAAAAGGGACATGGGCCCATCCTCCTGTTGGCCCACCACTCACAGGAGGTACTGTAGGGGTCGGTAGCAAAGTGTGTTGGGCGGCGGCCAGGAGCAGAGGCCCTGGTGGACCGATCCCCAACTACCAAAACTAGTGACTGGGATATGGAATGTTACCTCTCTGGTGGGGAAGGAGCCTGAGTTAGTGCGTGAGGTTGAGAGAGGTACTGGCTAGATATAGGTGGGCTCACCTCAACGCATGGCTTGGGCTCTGGAACCAGTCTCCTGGAGAGAGGCTGGACTCTGTCTCTGTCTGGAGTTGCCCTTGTTGAGAGGCCGCAGGCTGGGGTGGTTATCCTACCGTCCCCTCAGCTTGCTGCCTGTACGTTGGGATTTCTCCTGGTGGACGAAAGCCTTTGGTCGGGGAACGGGTCCTGACTGTTCTCTGCGCTTATGCACCGAATGACGGTTAAGAGTACCCAGCCTTCTTGGAATTCCTGGTGGGGTGCTTGAGGGTGCTCTACTTGGGGACTCTGTTGTCCAACTGGGAGACTTCAACACTCACATCTAGGCAACGACAGTTAGACCTGGAGAGGAGTGATTGGGAGGAATGGCGTCCTGGATCTGAACCTGAGTGATGTTTTGTTATTGGACTTCTTTGCAAACCACAATTTGTCCATTGGTCAGACTGGGCAGCATCACCTCATCCCCCGTCACAATGAACACTGGTGCTCCACAGGGGTGTGTACTGAGCCCTCTCCTGTACTCTACACCTACGACTGCACGGCCACTAGCAACTCCAACATCATTGTGAAGTATGCGGACGACACTACAGTGGTGGGTCTTATCACCAAAGGTGATGAGACGGCTTACAGGGAGGAGGTCAGCGCCCTGACCCACTGGTGCCGAGACAACCATCTCACCCTCAACGTCGCAAAGACAAAGGAGTTGATAGTGGACTTCCGGAGGTGCAGAGAAGTACACACCCCCATCACCATCAACGGCGCTGCTGTGGAGAGAGTGAGCAGCTTCCGGTTCCTTGGTGTACATCTGGCTGAGGATCTTACGTGGTCAGGACACATAAACAAAACAGTGAAGAAGGCGCAGCAGCGCCTCTTCTTTCTCAGGAGACTGAAAAGATTCGGCATGAGCCCCCGCATCCTCAGGACCTTCTACCGTTGTGCCATTGAGAGCATCCTCACTGGATGCATCACCACCTGGTAT
>VUQG01019812.1:40412-51216 GCA_015106755.1 Etia nguti | reverse complement strand
GCGGATGGGCTCGGTGCTCCCGCCTGCAGGAGCGCAGACATCTGAGCTCGTTAGTGTTAAAGAAAACCTGACGGAAACACAAAGAGCTCTCCCAACAATAAAGCACGCTGTCGCTTTGGGACTGAAAGAGGGATTTTACAGCGCATATACCAGTTGTCAGCGATCCAGGAGCAACTTTGCTACTGTCTTCTTCTTTTTTTTTCTTTTTTTTTGCGCGCGTGTGTGTTGCAGCTCTCTAGTATCTGGCTGCCTCTTTAACATCCTCAGGCTTTCAGCAGCAAGATGATCCGCATATGCACAGTCAGTAAAACTCTCTGGGTCAGCTCTTTGTATTTATATTGTTATTATTTGACAAACAGCTAACTCATTTTTCCTTTTAGCTAATTATGGTTTTGATAATGTCTTTTAACAGAAGTGGTTGCTTTGATTTCGTGGACTCTGTCTTTGTTCGTAGCCTAAATGAAAATTTTTTTTGAGGGGCACTTTAGGAAAGTAAAAAACTAACATTATTATTTTTTCTTACTCTTAATGAGGTTGTTGTTACTAAAAAATAATGACAGCAGATATTGACTTACTTAGTTAGTTCATTAAATGCGTGTCAGTGGTTTTCTGTCCAGGAATGTGTGATTTGCTGTTGCCAGTTCTGCGTAGCTGTTATTACAGCTACAGGTGAAAACAGCCTCTGATATCTGCCCGGTTTCTCTAAACAGATGGGACTGCATCACTATGATGGACTACAGGTGCGAGGAGGACGAGAGCGTGAGGCAGGCGGGGGGGTGGTTTGTATGAGTTTTCCCTTCCTTGAAGGTGAGAAAGACTATTAATGTCTGATGGTGGATTATCAGGTTCAGACAGCCACTCCCTCGAGGAACGAATGTACCACACGTTACATAAGAACTGCACTGGGACCAGTGCTGAACAGCGTCATGACTCCAGCTGACTCATAGGATGTGGCATAAGATGGGAAACCAAGGTTTTCATTTCTCTAAAGAGATTTTTGTCCACACGCCTCAGAAGGACCTGCAGAACTCAAGGCAAGAATGTGGAACCTGATGTGACGTTTTTGATGAGGATTTTCCCCCTTTTTGGATTTTAATAATGTATATTTTTGGCTTTTTCTTTTTCATCTGTCAGAATGGATTTTAACATGCACCAAGGTAAACCCATCCAGTAAGCCATCCAGCTGAGAGATTTCCATACTTCTCTACTGCTTCCACTGGGAAACAGCATGGATCCTTCCCGTGACCAGCTGCCAGACTGGAGCTCAGTTGAGCCCACCTTCACCACACAGCTGCAGCACGACAGCGCTCAGCAAAAACTCAACCACAGTTACAGCTTCCACACCGCTCTAAATCTGCCCGCCACCTTCATCCCCCCGACTGGCTCGCTTCATCAACCTCTGCCCTCTCTGCTGCCCACCGCTGTTGTTCCGTACTCCTCCCTCATCGCCTTCCCTTTCTTGTCCACCACCTCCTCCTCAGCCATCAGGCAAACATCATATTCCTCTTTTGATTTATCCTTTTCCAACTTTTCCTCAAATGATTTGGCAGACCTGGAGAGCATGCTGCTCTGGACCCTCCACGAGCCCAGCACCATTGCTTTGACTGTAATGTACTGCCTGTCATTCATTTTGGGATTCATTGGCAATTTGATGTCCCTTCGAGTCCTCACCAGCCGGCGCAGTCGGCAGCTAGCTGGCGTGAGTGCTACACGCAGTCTCCTGGTGAACTTGGCGGTGTGCGACCTGGCTGTGGTGTGCGTGTGCATGCCCATCACCTTGGGAAGCCAGATCTACACCGCCTGGGTGTACGGTGACCTCTTGTGTCGAGCGGTGCCCTTCACGCAGGCTGTCTCGGTCTCGGCTAGCGTGTTAACGCTGACGGTGATCAGCGTCAACCGTTACTACAGCGTTCGATCGCCACTGCGAGCTCGCACCATGTTCACCCGCCGGCGGATCTTGGCAACTGTTGCTGTGGTGTGGATGGTGTCCTCGATGATGTGCGCTCCCATCGCAGTGATGAACCGGCGTCGAGAGATCAGCTTCGAGACTTTCACCATCTTGGTCTGTCAGGAGGAGTGGCCTCAGCATCGTCTCAAACAGGGGTAAGTAATCTAACTGCCTGCAGATCGTACCAACTAGGTCCAATGACCTAGTTTGTATTACAAGATTCAGACTCAGCTCAGCCGTGATCGACACAAATGGAAATGGAGTCTGAGGGTCCTGACACAAACGCTCAGCCCTGAATGCTGTTAGGCCATGCTTTTGTGTGGATGTCCACCGCTTGTGGGTTTTTTTTACCCTCCAGCTCTGCTGCCAGGAATGAATGTTTAATTGAGCACATCAGATTGGAGGAGGGCATCAGAAATGGCTCTCCTATTGGCTATTCAGGCTAGCTTTGTGAGTAAGTTGTAATTTGAGGCAATGTGAGGTGAGGCAAAACAGTTTCTTTTCCATGCTGGTTGTTAAAGTTTGCTATCCTCTGCCAGGGGTCCTATATTTATATGCATGGAGCCACTTATCATGCAGAGGTGCCTGAAGAGTCAAATCGACAATTTCAACATTGATGATGCTCGAAAGAGTCCATCTTCTTTTATCCTTCTTCTTTGTTTTGTTTCCATTAATCATAGGTTGCCAAGTAGCTCAAAATGACTTCTGTTGTGTGCACTCTTCACTTTCATTTTAGCTTTGTAGCCATTGTGGCAGCATTGTCTGTGAATCCATTTAGCAGAGGTGATGATTATCCATCAATACCATCAATACCCAGTTTTAAGTTATAAGACAATAATTCTGGTTATAATCCTGAAATATGTATCCTTGTGTTACATCTGTGAAAACAGGAACAAGTTGAACAGTTTTGAGAAGAATCATCTGTTTTCCTGATATCTATACTTGCACTGCAATAGATATAACTTTAAAATGTTGCTGCAATAAAAAAAATATCTTTCTCATTCGCAATAGCTCCATTTGGAGGGCGTCAATGCAATACAGAATGTGAATGTTAGAATTCCACCACATAAACAGCACATAAAACTGCTGCTACATATTTCAGGGTTTCAGAAAAGATTGAAATTACCATCTAATTGTTAATGTTTTCACTTCTTCACTTCGCTTCTTCTGCAGATACAACGTGCTGCTGTTTGTGATGCTCTACTGTTTGCCAGTGACCTTTAACCTCACCATAGGATTCCTCACGGGCAGGCGGCTTTGGGGAGGAAAGAAATCCACTTTTGCTGATCTCGATCCTCGAAGCCAAGCTCTTCACACCTCACGCCTTAAGATGCGTCAGAAGATCGCTAAGATGGTGGTGTGTCTAGTGCTTCTATTCGCAGTGTCCTGGCTGCCGCTCTACTTGGCTGACCTTTGGATTGACTGCGAGCAAAGGCCATCATCTTGGCTCCTGCAGACAAGACCGTTTGCCCAGTGGCTAGGCCTGACAAACTCCAGCCTGAACCCGATCTGCTACTGTTTCATCGGAGACCTGTACCGCTCAGCAAAGGTCATACGGACAAGATACTACCAAAAGGTTGCTGCTCTTTTCAACTCCTCGTCATTCTCCAGCTCAGTTACAGTGGCGCCTCCTTCTTCAGGGATTACAGACAGCAAAGTGTCATCTGCTGAGCGCCGCCCTATCGCTGCTGCCGTGGCGGCGTCTGCATCCATGGTTACAATACCGAGGCTCTTGAACTTGGCGAGAGTCCAGGGCCTGGGGCAGAAGGTCAGAGACAGTTCAGACAGCCGAGCGGGCTCCGACCACAGCATCTCAGACTGGTGTCGGTCCAGTCCCAGCGTGTGCGACAGCTCCTTGTTACCCTGCCAGCTCAACGCCCTCCAGCACACCATACAAAAAGCAGACTTCCTGCCGACACGGAGACACTCTCTAAATGAGAAAGCTGGACCGTTACCTTTAGGAATCAGTCCTGTGGAAATAGATGTGCTACCTCCGAGGAGGCATTCGGGGGATAGAGTGTATAGTTTGTCAGCTGATAAGAGAGACATCATTACTTTGGGCAAAGCTGCTTTCTGTTATGCTGGGCAGCACAGGAGCAAAACACCACAAACCTACTCTCTGGTTGGGGACACGGAGGATGAAACAACAGATATGACCAGCCTATGAAAGCTGCAGTTTATCTGATGCATCAGCTGGGAGGAATTGCTTCCTTTTCTCCTGCAGGCAGTATAAACACGCACACCGCTCCCGAGTTACAGTTTGCAGTTAACATTGTAGAATAATCCATGGCAAGAGTCAGTCTTTGCTTTGAGGATAAAGTGACCTGCTCTATACTCTCTCCTTCTTTTCATGTGTAGAAGCCTCTCCGTGTCATCCAGAGCACATGGGACCCAAGACTTGAATTGGAAACAATAAGTTGTTTTTTTTTAAAATGCATGTGGAGGCAGGAGCAATGGACTGATCAACGTAGGGCAACAGCAAGAGATTTATTTAGCCCGGGGGGAGAAAACAAGTTATCATTAAGAAGGATAAATTATGGAGCGTGCCATTATATGCAAGTGATATCATAGTTACAACAGCTTCTATCATTTGCTTAAGACAATAACCCAGCAGGAGGTAAAGTGTCATGTGTAGCTGCTTTTCTTTGTTTTTCATTGTTTTTGCTAATGGCTTTGATTGTATTTTGTGCTCACGGGCCATGTGGGAACAAACTGTATTATACACAGACTGTCTGTGAGAGTTTCTGACAGGTCTTCACTGAATAATGTTACCATTAATGTCTGTTTTGCAATGTTAAATCAAGTCGAGAAAGATTTCAGGAAGGAGGAGCAACATACATTAAAGCTCTTTTTATCTAATTCAGTGTGAATCTTGGGAAGTATTATTAAACATGAACTTTTGCAAAGGGCATTGCTCTGCACACATTTTTGCTTCATGCATTTACATAACTAAGTTGGCTGTAACCAAAGAACGGCTTTTATGTGAATATAATTTAATATAAATGTAATATAACACTGAATAAAACAGCGCTTCATTTTCTAGAGCCTTAAAAGGAATGACTGACCGGAAAGTGCAAGAAAAAAATTATGCCCGTGAACCTACATGTGTACTGAATGATAGAGCGCTTTTTAAGGAATGTAGACTGAGAAGGTGAATCCGTATACAGTAAATTCCCATTCCCACCATTAAGGAAAGTAAGGAGGCACTCACTGGTAAAAAAAAAAAAACAAAAACAAAAAAAACGTTATTTTATTTTCTTGCGAGTTGAACAATAAAGAAGTAAAAAATAGAGAATTACTAAAGTTGTGTAAAAGGAAGAATTCTCAGTAGCCCAGATTTGTAACAACAGCTAAATTATTCACTATTTTTTTTGTAAATAACTTTGTTAAGCTTTTCAGTTGTGTAAAGGTTTTTGAATAGCGTCAAAAGCAAGTTAAAGCTTTGAGCAAGATGAAGCTATGTGGTCTATTGGACGATTAATGTTATTTGCACAAAAGTCAATATTTGCCGGGACCGGGTTTACATTCGACACCCACTTTGTTAGGTACACTGCTCTGGTACCCATGTTGGTACTTTTACTATCAGAGCTGCCTAAATTCTTTGTGGCACATATTCAAGAAGCTGCTGAAAACATTTCTCAGAGATTTTGGTCCACGCTGGCATGATAGCATCACACAGTTGCTGCAAATCTGTCAGCTGCACATCCATGATGAGAACCTCCCATTCCATCACATCCCAGTGGGGTTCTATTGGATTCAAACCTGGTGACTGTGGAGGGTGCTTGAGTTCAGTGAAGTCACTCTCATGTTCAGGAAACCAGTTTTAGATGATTTGAGCTTTGTGACACGACATGTTATCCTGCTGGAAGCAGCCATCAGAAGACGGGTACACTGTGGTCCTACAGTGAAGGGATGGACATGGTAGTGACATTACTCAATACAATCTATGGTGTTTAAACAGCCTGAGTTGGTACTAAGGGGCCCAACGTGTGCCACGAAAATCTCCTAAAGCATTATAATAACTGCAGCCTGAACCATTGATACAGTTGTAGTCATTCACATTCATCACAGACATGAATGTCATGGTAATATTCAGCTTTTAATAATTTCTTTGAACTGTTCTTTTTCCAAGGCAAAATAATTGTTCAGCATACATCTTTAATGACTTTAAAAAAAGAAAAATTGATGTCTACAGAGGAAGTTGGCATCAATTTAAGCTGATGACGCCGTTTAGGTTCATTCACTGAATTCTGCCTTTATCCCGTCTATGTTGGAAATCAGCTGTGATCCCTCACGTAACATCTGCTTACTACTTTTTTAAATTCCCGAATCCACAAAGAGCAGTGAAGCTGAGAGCAGCACAGCCTGTACACAAAGAAAACAAATCTATTGGTGCTAACAACACACATTATTAACATCATTTATTTTTAAGTGATTCTTTCTCCCACATGCTTCCCTCTCACTTCTCACTTTTAGCCTCTGTGGGAGAAAAAAAGGTTCAATGACTAAAAATATTTCCAGGGGGAGCAGAATATCACTAACAAGTATTAGTGCTGCTGAAGTAAAATTAGATTGGTGTTGAGAATATTAACGGTATGCAAAAAGCATTTTAATTGCTCAGGCATGGAAGTTTGTTGTTCATCAGGCCCTGCATATTTATTTTTCAGTGAATTTCAAACGGTAGAATAAAAATGCTGCCCTACGGCCAGAAGTGGCTACTGAGATTAGAACGGGTGTCTGAATTGCCACCATTTAGTTTTGGGATGGCTCCATTTTTATCGATTGTGTAATTTTGTTAAAAGCAGCCAGTCTCCTGCTGCAACTGAGACACAGGTTTCTGCAGTTTTTCATGCGTGAAGCTACGCCGAAGATTTCCAGGGAACATGAGATACGCCGTGCATAGAGCAGAAAATGAAAACCTCAAAATAGAGTGAAAGATTTAATCCTCTTGTAACTCTTCAGGTTCATTTGATATTTCTGTGAAGGTTCTCAGTCATCCAGGTCATCGTAGTCTAAAGAGCTTGGAAGAAAAGCGTCTGGACTTCTTTAAGTTTCCTTGAAGATGTTTCACCACTCATCCGAGAAGCTTCTTCAGCTTTTTCAGCTTCTTCACGAAACCTTGGCTGATTGTGACCCGCACCTGTTTTCACACCTTGGCTTGTGTGATTAGGTAGAGGATCTCTTGGGGTCACTCTCATAGGGCTTAAAATCTGGGACTCTCCACCATTTGCTCTTAGAGCTGAAGAAGCTTCTCGGATAAGAGGTGAAACATCTTCAAGGAAACTTAAAGAAGTCCAGACGCTTTGCTTTCCAAGCTCTTTAGACTTCATCTGATATTCCTATATTCCACCACGTTAAAGGGTAAGTTCATCTGATTCGCAAAACTAATCATTTATTTTCTTTCTAAGCATGAGGATTATTGTGGGTTAATTCAGGAAGTCTGCACAGAAAGCCCTGAGTAGATCAGTTTTGCTTTAGCACCGAACAGGCCTACTGTCAGCATTTTCACAGTTTTTTTGAATAAGGTGGGAAAAAACCCTCTTTTTTTTTTTTTTCAATTGAGTGGTGGCAGATATTTTAAAATGTAGATTAATTAAACCAAAACTATCTGCATATTTAGAGATCACTTCTATTTCTCTCTTAAAAATAGACCAACAAATGTGTTTGCAATTGTGGTGAGCTGTCACTTAAGAAAATGATTCTTGTTATTCTAACACTGACTGTACTACAGCTGATTAGAGTACATAATACCGGATAGTTTTATACCCTAACTGGCTGTTTAAGCAGTGCATGCCTTGTTGAATAAAGAAACGAGTTCCAAAAAAGCTTTAAAAGTTCAGGAAATAGAAACATGTGCACAGAAGCACACAGCAAAATCAAATCTACCCCAAGGCTGCTTCCAGTTGTGTGTAAGACAGAGGTGGTGAATAGCATGAACTCCTGTGACATCAAGCTGCTAATCACACTCTTGTCCTCACAGCGAAGGCGAAGTGGTAGAACACTCAAGGCATCAGACTGCATTGAAACCGTCCTATTTATGTCTTCGGCTTAGGTTGCGTGTACCTTAGAAAATCTTAATGCCATTATGCTGTGACAGTGTCTTTCATCTCCCCTTCTCTCTTTGCTTTCATCTACCTCTCTCACTCTCTCGCCGTGTTAATGGAGGGCATGTGTACTAAACTACGTGTGTTTAGTCTTTCATTAAAAAAAAAAAAAAGAAGCAAAAGAGTTTGTGCGTGGTCACCTGTAAGCGAGACGGGAACATCCCAGCTTTTGCACAAATTTCAAAGAACTGCAGCTCTTCTCAGAACAACTTTAGTTTGAGGATTGTTTAAAGTGTCTTCAGCTAACAGGGACATGATAAGTGTGTGTGTGGGTGGGCAGGCGAGGGGGTTAAATACACAGATAAAAGTTCCAGGATCCTTCTCCAGTGTTCTCTTATCCCCTCAGGCTTGATGAATTCTTAATGCATTTCAAACTATCAGAAGGACTTGCTCTTTTATCAAATGAATGACAAAGATGTTGAGGGAAGGAGCCATTCAGGGACAGTCTCATCATAAATGTAAATGTGCTCCGCTGCACAATTGATGACTGATAGCAGAACAAGATGAACACCGCTAATTTTACTTGTCAATGGCACCCAAAAAGTTCTATATACAAATTTTTTTAACCTTAAACCACTTTGGTGAATGTTTTACATTAAAGTAGCTTTGTTGCTGTCGGCTAACTCCATCTGTTAACTTCCAACTTTAACTTCTGCAACTGTAAACTGAAACTCAAACAGGGTACGGTGACACTCAGCCAAATATTGCTCCATAATACTATGAGTGGTGAAAAACTCCAGTGTATCTTTAACAGTTACACACCTCATGAGTTAGTAACTGAGATTTTTATTGCACAAAAGGACCAAGGGTATGGTGGTAAAGTGTAAAATGCAGGATAGAAACAGCTACATTATACTGCTAAAACAACATGAGCACTTTCTAAATATCTGCACCCACAGCATGCTAACACAAAGCTAGCAAGGACACCAAACTGACTCTAACCACCACCCAGGAGCCAGAGCCTGATCTTCAGCAGCTAACCGAGGATGAGCAGCCATTTACTGCGCCTGTTTTTACAGTAGAATCACTCTGAAATCTCTTAAACACTAAAACAAAGACTCTCTGTGTCCTCATTAGTATGGGATTTGTGGTTGTGTGTGGGACTGTAGCCTTAGGTTTTTATTGTTAACCTGTAATCATGTGACAGTGCATTTCCTTTTAAAAGGAACGCGTAACGTGGAGCAATACTTTTTTGTAACGACCCCAACGCTGATAAGAACAGCCATGATAAGAACAACAGAGGGTTGCAAAATCATCCAGTAAGTTATCTTAAATACCTCATAGTACCATGTTATCCCAATATAGAGCTTTGTGAAGGCTTACTTGTGGTCCTTTTCCAAAAGTAGTACATAAAAACAAATACATCCTGTTCATTTTCACTAAAGGACTCTCGCTATTTTTGTTAGGTAGGTTTAAACAGAGCTTTGCACACCGCTGGAAATAGAAGTGAGCGGATGGGCCCACCATAGGAAGCTCAGGGCCCTCCCTAACACCAATGCAAACTTTGGATATTGCCACGACTGTAATTTAAAGTTTGTCAGCCTTTGGGGGCTCAAGCAGTTTCCTGTCTTGCCTGTTGGCAAGCAGCACATCTGATCCGGCCCCTCATCTGTGAAACCAGCTGCCAGTTTGGGTTCAGGAGACAGAAATTCTCTCTATATTTAAGATCAGGTTTCAAACTTTCCTTTTCGTTGAAGTTTATAATTATTTCTGGACCAAGTGACCTGGATCTGAGGGAGAACTTCCCATGATGCACTGGCTGTTCTTCTCTGTTCTCCTGTTTTCACTCCTGAAACATTTACTGGCTGCTATTTCATGTCATTTACATCTGTGCTCTAATTCTTTTCTCTTCTATCTCCTCCTCTCCCCTTATCCAGTCACATTAGAAGGCTATCCCTCGCTGAGCTGATTCTACTGGAAGTCTCTTCCTGTTTAAGGGGTGGGGGGGGGTCTTTCTTCCCACTGTTGTCAGGTGCTTGTTCATAAGGGATCATCTCATTCGCTCTAATATTTTAGGGCCTTTAGCCTTACAATATAAAATGCCTTGAGACAACTGATGTTGTGAAATGGTGTTATGTAAATACATTTGGATTTTGGCTTTTACGGGCATCAAAAATTCAGAATCAGAATCAGAATACTTTATTAGTTCCTAAGGAAATTATGTAGACATGAAAAGGCATAGTGTGTGCATCTATCGTCAAAACAGCAAATGAAAAGAATTGATTTTGGATTAATTCTCTTTTTTTCCGCAAACAGCTTTTCAGAGACCTGAAACATGTGAAAAATACATGGCAAGGAGCCCTGAAGCTTCTCCAGAAGTTTACAAAGTTTGAGAGCGATTTCCATGAATCAGAAAACATATTTTGCCATTACCAATCCTAAAGTACTGGCTTAAATGCCAATTACACACTAATTTTCAACCATTTGCTCCATCACACAATTTCAGTAAACATGCTGTGCACTTCCCTCCAAATGATTATGGTGCTATATTTCTCATAGTATCCCTAAAATATGCGCATACTTAACAGCCAAAATACTTGTATGTAAAATCCCAGATAGAATTGCGGGGTCCTCAGTTTCATGGCAGCTCTCTCCCTTCTGAATCGTCATCTGATTCCTGAAGCTCACAAGGATGTGATGGGCACTTACACACTCAGTTTGATTCGACATTTTCAGACATCCCGAGGACTCACAACGAGGCACTTCAGCTCATGATTGCTTCATTTTTTTTTTTTTTTTTTGTTTTCTCACT
>VUQG01019812.1:24631-37370 GCA_015106755.1 Etia nguti | reverse complement strand
ACCTCCCAAAAAACAAACAAACAGAAAAAAAAAAAAAAACACTGCATAGTGGACAACAACATTTTCAGACAGTTTGCAAAAATAACAGAGAGCAAGGTCGTGAAATATAAGTAATATATTTCCAAGCATGCCCCTCTGCTATCAAAACTGTTCAGAAAAGGTGCCTGTTTTAATCAGTGGCGTGTAAAATAACTGAATAAATGTTTGCACCAAAAATTAAATTCATAAGGAAATGATTTAATAAAAAAGTAGGCTTTGGTTCACAAGATAGAACCATGACTTTAACAAATGATGAAACTCTTATAATGTGTCCAACTTTAGTTTAACCCTATAATGCCCTTTGTATCATATTTGATACACGAGTTTCTGAGACCTCTATCGCATCAACATGATCAATACTTGCCATAATTTCAAAATGTTCTGGACAAAACTCTTTTTTTGTCTAAAATTAACATTGTTGTTAACAAAAAGTTGCCCAAAATGCCCAATATATCAAATGCGATACAAAAAATATATAATAGCTATATAATAAAAATATATCATACACAACATGATATAGCAAAAAAAAAAAAGGATTTTGTTATAAGGTTTAATAAACATCTCAGTTCCAAAAAATCTGCATTTTCTGGCTATTTTTTGATGGGTTGGATCTTACAGGGTTAAATTAAATACATGTGTGTTGTATAATGTGGAGTGAAGGGCCAATTTGATAGTCATGTTGACTCAGTCTTCTCTCCCTTCTGGGACCTTATCATCATGGAGACGTGTGTGGTGCTGCAAAAGTTGGTGTAATCCAATACCAAGTATTGATACCAGAGGAGAGCAGTGTGACATGATCGGAGTCTTAATCTGAGTGCATGTCCATGAAAACTAAATGACTGGAAATATTGCTTTTTACTGTTAATTAGGTAACACAACAAACACACACCTTTCTGCATTTTTTAAACATTTTTTTGTTGAGGCCAGGAATTTAAATTATATTCAGATATTTTCATAGTTCATGTTTGAGGTATGTTTATTTAAGGTGCAATAAAATAACTGAAAACATTATTTGAGTATCTGGATACAGTCTATAGGTAATCAGTAACAACTATGATGACCGATAAAATTTGAAAATTAACATTAACAAATGCTGTAATTTGTCGCGAGTCGTGACTGAAACATCAGTTTCACCACTGCATGAGCTGCCTGCATATTCATTGCCTCTCTGTGCTGAGGAGCGCAGTCTCTCAGGGACTTCCTTCCCTCATCACTTCGTTTCTTTCGCCACTCGTACTGAGAAAAAACAAAAATAGGTCTGTTTTTCACATCTTTTTTATAAACTGGTGGTGTTGCCAAAGCGGATTCCCTTCCTACATGCATCATTTTCATTTATAACCATAAAATACCTCAACATGTGTCTGCTCAGCACGGCTGTGTCATGTGATCACAGGACAACAATGCAGAGCAGGAAGAGGAGAAAGGAAGTTCAAGGACAATGGAGACCAACATGCTGGCGCCCAGGTCCTAAAACATTTTAAAGGCAGCAAACAGGCCATACTTACACCAACCCCTAAAATCTTACCTTTTATTACACTGAATAGCAGTTTTGAATTTGGTATTAGTTCCATTGTGCACTAAAGCTGCTAGCCAGACTCAAAAACTACTCAAAGGAGTAACACGTGCTACTGTAATAAGGCAACAGCTCGCATTTTTGTTAGAATTCAGACAAAGCAGTGACACACAACATTTTAATGAGCCATCGTTAAATAGCATTAATAATCATGACCAACAAACCAAGTATGAGAAAAATAGAGCTCTCCAGTTTTCTTCAGTACACTCAAGTGAAGTAAACAGGAAAGATTTCAGTGATATAACATTAAAAAAACAAAACAGAAACCATTTTATGGAGTTTCATGGTCCTTCACCTCCTCTTCATTTTGTAGAACTGCAGTAGTTTCTTCCTCTTCTTCAAGTGCTCTTTTTAGGGGTCACCACAGTGGCTCATCTGCCTCCATCTCACCCTCTTCCTAGTCACCTACTCGTCCTCAGTCACACCAACCCGCCATATGGCTTCCTCCGTCATATACTTTCACCATGAACCTTCTCTGTGGTCTTTCTCATTTCCTCCATCTTCAACATCCTTTGTCCAGTATATCTCCCTCATCTTTACATCTCCAAACCTCTCAGCCTGAGTTGTCCCTCTGATGTAATCATGTCTAATCCCGTCCATCCTCATCACTCCCAATTAAGACTTTCCCAATTAAGTTCCGACCTTGCTTTTTCCGTAACCCTGAAAATGATTTTTTTTTTAAAATTTTATATTTACTTCTGTGTGAATCTGCATGCTCCATCTGCCTGTCACTTTGCTGCTGGAACACCTGAATTTCCCCAATGGGGGACAATAAAGGACATTTCTGTTCTCTTCTTCTAGTCTAGACACACACATTTTGGTGCTGGGCTTTGTTATTCAAGGCTCCACAGCAGTGCACACTCAATTGCCAGGGGTTAGTAGATATGGACTACTGTCAATCATATATTGGCTGTGTTGCTTTCGTTGATTTAAGTTGTTTTTGTGTGCTAAGAAGAAAAGAAATCTCCACATTCACTCTTACACAAGGGCAGACGTTGTTGTGATATTGATTTGCTGCTCTGGAAAAAGCAACTCTGAAACAGAAGCACAGATACCGAGGGAGACGGCCGAGGCACCAGATTTAAAGAGAACTTCATCAAACCTTGAGTGACTGAGCTGGGCGATAATCCTAACAGGATGGTACAGAGGTCTCAGGAGGCAAGAACAGACTGGGAAACACAATTTATTACTTTGTCAACAAATAAGTATAAAAAGTCCCATAAAATCCAGTTCTGGCTTCCATCATCCAAATCATTGCCAAACAAACAAACAACAAAACAGTGCTAATCAGGCACGACTAGAAATCTGACCAGACCAGCAGGTGGTCATTGTTCTGCCAAATGTAATTCAGCCAAACAAACAGACAAATTAGGCTGCTAAATTTAGGATGCTAATGTATGTCTGGCACAATTTAAATGAGAATTATTTCCTATTATAAAGTCTTGCATGTGTCTATGTGTGTGTGCGTGGGTTTTTCTCTCTTAATGACACAGGCCAGTCATTAAGGCAGTAGATACAAAACAATGTAAATAAGGAAAGCCGTTCCATCTGTTGCAGCTTGTTGTGGTGACTTTGGATTGGCAGGCAGAGTGACTCCAAAATTAGATTGGATTGTGGTGTCAGACTCACTTAAGGTGTTGGGGTCTGACTACACTGCCAAACTGAACCATTCATTTAATAATAATAATAATGTATACTTTATTGATCCCCATGGGGAAATTCCTCTCTGCATTTAACCCATTCACTCAGTGAAGCAGTGGGCTGCCATTGGGCGCCCGGGGAGCAGCGTGTAGGGACGGTACCTTGCTCAGGGGTACCTCAGGGTAGCCGTTCAGGGGAATCGAACCCCTGACCTTCCGATCACGGGGCCAACACTTTACCTACTGAGCTATCCCTGGTACAAAATGAATCTCATGATTAAAAGCCTGAGGTGCCTTAAGAGAAAAAAAAAAACAGTTCGTTTTACACATCAGCATGTCCAGTCAGTCGACTGCTGTGATTAGTGAAATGCTACTGAAGTTAATCAAAGAAACTTGTCAACATCGCTCCACCTAACCACAAAAATAACACAAGTACATGATCATATCATACCACAAACAAACACACAAACAAATCCCTTTAAAATGTATATTCCTTATTACTAAATCTGCATCCACACAGGAAGTAATTCGCTCATTAAGCAGCATTTTGAATCTGACAGTCAGTTGTTAGTGGACATTCAGGCTCTGGTTTGGAATGATTTGCATGTCATTAATGGACACAAGTATTTGACGTTCAAGCCAAACATGACTTCGTACTTGATGGAGAAACCCTCGTTGGGTTTGCACACATCTCAGGAGGGATCTTGGCCTTCTCCTTTTTACAGGAGCGCTCTAAATCCTGTTAGTTTCTTGAAGATTCAGCTCCCTGCACAAATTTTTGAGGTCTGGAGAGTAGATAGCTATGCATGAACATGATCCACCAGCTTTTTTATGATCACCCTATGATTCTGTGGACACATGTGCTTCTTAAATACAACAAGTTGCGATCAGGAGTATCTGTAAATGATTGATTGTAATCTGTGTACAATATGGTCACACAGTCAATCTGTGGGAGGCAAAATTCCAGCTGGGTTGCTTGGGATCAAACACTTATTTCACTCAATGACATGCAAAGCAATTTCTAACTTTTATGTGAAGTGTTTTTTTTTCCAGTATTTTCTGGTTGACATTCTGTCCCTTTCCATTAAAATTAAAGTACCATAAAAATAACTGTTCATTTCTTTCTAAGAGAGCAAACCACACAACAGGATAACGATCAAATCATTTCCTCCCCCCACTGTACGTAGAGAACAACAGAAAACAAACAGAGGCCGGTGGAGTGTTCCCCTCTCCCAGCAATAATAATTTGTAACACACCACAATAAATTGTAATAATTTCCCTTGCCTTCTGCTTACCTACGTCGCACCATTGTAATCACATTCTGTCTGTGACAGAAGTGCAGGGAAATTTCTTCAACCATTCGAATTGGATTTCAGCCTTTTGTGTTACCTCTAAAACCAAACGAGTCCATAGTTGTTTCAGCTTCCCCGGAGGCTGACCTACTCCCACACTCACTGAAAGTGCTATTACTTACATAATATGGCACTCTGAATGAAAGGTGTATTTTGTTTTTGTGCAGCTGATGAATGGAGACAGGACCTTTGCAGTGAGTGTAAACTGCTACTTTGATCTTTGAAGCCTCACAAAGTGGAGTCACCACAATCTAAAAATAAGTCAGCCTGACTGTGACATGTCCATGTTTACAACTGTAGTGACAGGTAAATCTGCACTGTAATTATCATCTCTGCTTCACACACACGCAAGCTTTGACATATTAACTGCTTTGTCACTGAAACACACACACACATCCACACACAGAGCACCTGAGGCTAAATATTCATGACTTCATTTTCACTTTCATTTCCTTCATTCCCTTCATCCAAAGCTGAGATGTGCTTTACACTGTAACAGAGGCAGCAGTCAACATTTACACTATCTGTTTTTGCTGTCCCTTATTTATTGCCAGGACAAGCACACCTGAGCCCTGAGTGGGCTTTTCAAGTGTGAAATGACTACAGACAGTGTACTGAACGAGCTTGTGTAAAGAGTGTGCGAGTGGTCAGCGAAGAAAACCTCACCATCGCGCACACATACATGCACAGATTCACCCGGTCAGAAATGAAGCTTAAAAAGTACTTCTTGTTATTCTCAAGCTGTAGATATGCTTTTCTCATCTTCCCAAAAAGCTACAACTGTGCATTCGCATGTGTGTCTCTGCACTTTATGTTTGTGCTTGTTTAAATCAAGGTCTAAGCTCTAATTTTCTCTCTTTTTAAAGTGTTTCCTTGTTGGACTCATTGTTGCATGAAGTGAAGAGAGGCTGTCTCCAGATGAGGCTCTGTCGGCACACTGGCGTGTGTCGCCTTCATCATCGATTTCCACTGCGCAGTATCCAAATTAAGTAAAGCAGGAACCACAAGACTGTGCACCTTGGCACCAAAATAAAGAAGACAACCTGGCAAGGCTTGCTCTGAAATGGCGATATGGTCAATTCCCATAATAAGTCAATGGAGAGTAATGAGCTCAGGAAATAGCCGTTTCCTGTTTTTCAACTGAAAAGTGAGCAATGAATATTTTCCCACAGGGGTAATTTGGTGGCTTTGCTTTCCTTGTAAAAATCCTTCGAAATCAGATTTAAGAAAGAAAATTGTGCCTTAGATTAGCATACATTAACCGAGAGGTATACTGCAGGGTGGTGTTTTCATTTGTGCTGTCTCGTTCAGTAAATGGAGCTCACTTGCACATTACGACAAGAAACAAAGGCCATTTTGAACAGACGTTTGATGAATGAAGGGTGGATGTCAAAGGAAGGCACAACTGTGCAATTTACTCATACATTTTCCTGGTATGCACGATGGGATCAGCCTGATCATTTGAAAATCTCAAGCAGGCTCCCCATTACTTGTAAGAAAATAATCTTTGATGTTCATTGGCCAGAAATGAGCCCTGCGAAGCAATTTTTGTGTGCCTTTAAACTGAGAAGATGAAAAGTCACATGCAAACACTGCGGTGGTTTTAGTGGTAAGTATGACTCATACATTGTTTATATTCAGGGAAAGTACTATGAGGTCGAACATGGTAAGAGCTGCGTTTACCGGTGCATGGTCTGTTGTGTTGCTGTAGTCATATATTCAGTTCAGTGAGAAGTTAAACCGTTCAGGTTGATAGAGTACATTGAAGTGAGGTGAATTTTCTCTAGTTACCATGTTTCTACACATTAAAGTGTCTGACATGGAAGATGAGAAATTGTTCACCCTTTCTACTCTGTGAAAAGGGTTTTGTGATATATTGACATGGACCAAAACAGCAAGTAGAAATCACATCTAAATTATGATGTTATGTTAAATAATACATGTTGTATGCAATCTTACAAATATATAATTCACAGTTATTGTTATAAAACACAAGCAGGAAAAAGGAACTATGAATATATGCTGTTTTGCAGTTTGTTAAATGATAATAAGATACAAAAAATGGGGAAATAATAGAAGTATAACTGATTCCCTATAATGCCCTTTACTTAATGGGTTGATTTACTGTTTAAGCAATTATGATGCACGCTATCTCTCCAGAGGTTTTCCTATGATTCAGTGATACTGTGCAAATTTGCACTCACCGGCTGTTCAACTGTTTGTTAATTCAAATATCTAATCAGCCAATCACACGGCAGCAACTCAGTGCATTTAGGCATGTAGACACGATCGTGATAAAGTTCAAACTGAGCATGAAAAGGCGCAACAAAGGTGATTTAAGGGACTTTGGCGGGGCATGTGTGTTGGTGCTAGACGGGCTGGTCTGACTATTTCAGAAACTGCTGATCTACTGGGATTTTCTCACACAAGCATCTCTAGAAAGGTGCGAAAAAAGAGAAAATATCCAGTGAGCGGCAGTTCTCTGGGTGAAAGTGCCTTGATGATGTCAGAGGTATTAGGAGAATGGACAGACTGCTTCAAGGGAAACAGTAACTCACATAATCAAACGTTACAACCAACAACACATTACAACATCATGTCCAACCATGAAGCAGGTGAGCTACAGCAGCAGAAGACCGCAATGAGTACACTTCTGTCAGCTTAAAACAAGATACTGAGGCTGCAATTCAAGAACACTTGCCTAATTGACACAACAGATGATTATGACTGTAACATTCGGACTGCATGGTGGGAATCTGGCATGAACAACATGAAAGCATGGCTCCATCGTGCCTTCTACATCTGTAGCATTTCATGATTTAAAAATGTAATCTTTTTAACATCACTCCAGAAATAATGTGTTTAATGTTTCCAGCACCTTGTTAAATCTTTGCCTCAAGAAATTAAGGCAGTTCTGAAGACAAAAAGGTGTCCAATCCATTACTGCTCAGGTCTTATGTGTCCTCTGAGAGTAAAATGATGAAGTGTTTTAATTCATTTAAAAAAAAGGTTGCTGGTTACATGCACATAATTCAAACCAGGCCCTCCAAGTGGTTATTTCTGTCAATTTTTACCATAAGACCTCAATCCTGACACAGCATGTGATACAGTGGATGTGTGTATGAGTGTATTTGTGTGTTTCCACACAAAAACCCGTCTTCTGAATCATCCATTTTTCCTATATATAGTTGCATTTATCCACAGAAAATATGGTTGCGATACTAAGAGGACAGTTTTTTTTTGGAACCAAAGGATAGATCACAGCACAATCACATCCATTCCCGGTGTGTTGTGAGATACACGTGTATTGCACACCTGCTGCAATAGAGGTTCGGGCCACTGAACTATAATGTCTAACTGGAAGAGTGACCCACCAGGGAACCACTCACAGAGCAGCCAACAAGCACTCCAGAGAGACACTCTGATGTAATGTCACCTTCATCAGATCATGTGAAAGCTCGTACCCAGAGTGCTTCCTTTATTGATATCAAAACACTGTGGCTATAAATCAAAAGCATAGCCTTTATAATGATCCCAAGGCAGTACACGAGACTGCTGTGAATTTATCTTCAGCGGCTCCTCTTAACCCTCCTCTTGAACCACTTATCAATATTACAGAGTACTTTGAAGACCTTTATCGTGGTCTTAACACGATAAAGAAGATGAAAGTAAAGAGTTTCTTTGAAAAACACCTCAAAAACTCTGTGCTGTTGCTACATCAGTCCCACAGTCCTCATCAGTCCTCAGTTAAATTACTCTCACAACAAGAAGAAACATTCAATTCAAAGTAAAGACAGCACAGTCAAAGTAACATAAAAGAAACACTAAACTTTTGGGTAACGTCTCATCTTATAGGATTTAAAATCCTTCCCTGAGCCTGGTTCCGCTGGAGGTTTCTTCCTGTTAAAAGGGGGTTCTTCCTCCCCACTGTTGCCAAGTGCTTGCTCAAAGATTTTTGGGGTTTTCTCTCTAATATTAAAGAGTTTTATTTTATTGCCTTGAGGTAGCTAGTGTTGTGAACTGACTCTATATAATATAAATCTGAAAGCTTCATAAATAACTGTCCTAATAACTTCGAAAACTATTTTCATAAAATATCTGAATAATTTGGCAATAACTTGAAATATGAGTTCTGTGAAAAAAAGACATGTATTTCAGTTGTTGTTTTTTTCTGCAACCTGGGCATAGTTGAAGCTGTGGGGGAGATGAGGTCTCCACCACCACTCGCTGCTATCTACTGTGGATGACCCTGACCACCCTCTGCACTGCTTGTTGCACCGTCAGTGCAACACTTTCTCCAACAGACTGATTGAGCTGATTGAGCCAAAACAACTGATAAGAAAATCCTTCATAACTTGTGCAATAACTCTCTGCATTGCACAGAGAATCTGTTCTTTCATGTTCATTTTCTTTCAGCATGAAGTGTCACAGATATTGACACACACTAAGCTACTTTATTACACAGCACCGATCATGACACTTTCATACTGAGACGCTTTAATGTAATCGAGTACTGACTGTGCGCTGACATTTCTCTGTTCTGTTTTTACTTAATTGGTTTTAAAATATTTTACTTTGTTATTTATTATGGTATATCTATGGTATAATTATTGTGCATACTTGCTGTGGGGGCTTTAGCTTTTATTTGCCTCCACAGCCCATGGCCCAGTGTTTAAAGAAATCTTGTTATACTACACCTACAATTAGAATATGGAAATACAGTCTTCACTTTATTGATTCATAAAATAAAGAAAGCATAGTGTAATAAATGCAAAAATAAATAAAGTTTTTCCATGGTGACCTGCTGAAACAGAGAGTTCCTTGTGGAACTTTGAGTTCTTTGACCCCGGCAGTTATAATTCTCCCTCAGACACCACAAACAGTTCATTTGTACAGAAGAAACAATGGAGTCTGGAGTATTTTCCTGTCTATATTTTAAATTACGCAATTTTTTGAGTACATTTGACAGTTTTTGTTCCCTGTTTTGATATGCAGCAACAACATTTCAATGGAAGGAAGCAGAGGAAGTGGAGGAATCTACAAACCCATCGGGCTATGTGAGAGCTTTTGTTTTTGCTGCATTTAAACAGTTTCAAGCATTTGACATACTTTAAAAGCTGACAAAGTGAGAATCAGGTTAACTAACAATGAGGAACCTCTTATTTCTTTGACGGCTGTTGTTTAACACACTCATTTACAAGACAACTGTGTGGATCTGCTGGCATTTTCACAGCTGCAAGTCCCATCCAAGCAAAAACTGATATAAAATATCTGGTAACTTCTGATGGTCATGATGAAATGCCTCTGGTTATTTTTAGATTGCAATGATGATGGAGTTCCTTAGACTTCAGCAGGAAGATCAGATTCCATCTCACATCTCTGCTGAAGATATGATTGACCTTTTCCTGGAGGAGAGCAAAAGCAGCGAGCTACTGTAACACACACAAACACAGACGAGCCACCTCACACCAGAACATCTGTTTCTAGGAAGTGTGTGTGGAGATGCTGAGATAAAAACCAGGACTCTTTTCAGGACTTTGATAAGGAAGAAGCCAACCGTCTTTTGAAACTGTTAGGACAAGAAAATGGAGAAGATTTGCAGTAATTTGTAGAATTATTATTTTTTCGTTACGTTCACATGTTGAAACAAAACTGCACTTTATGTGTTTTTTGTTTCAGGTGTGGGCAGTGAACGCTAACAACAAACTGAGGGGCACTGAGCTGGGTGTAGGGTTTAAATAATGCTCACCACTGATTGAACCACTGATACTCCATGCTTTCACTTTGTTTACACCAGATTTTGACCCTACAATCTGAATGTCGAAGCAGAAATAAAAACTCTCTTTTTCACACTGTTCTCTGTAAGCTGCAGAGATGTCCGTGTGATAAAATCCCAGAAGATCAGCAGTTTCTGAAATACTTACACCAGCCCGTCTGGCACCAACAGCAACGCCACGTTCAAAGGCACTTAAATCATCTTTCTTTCTCATTCTGATGCTCGCTTTGAACTGTGTCTACATCCCTGAATCCACTGACTTGCTGCCATGTGATTGGTTGATAAGATATGTGCGTTAATGAACGTTTGAACAGGTGTGCCTAATGAACTGGCCATGAGTGTCGAAATCATAAAGGAAAAAGAGACTCTTCATAGCTAAAAACACTTTTAGGTTGATTACATTTATTCTTAACTAACAGAGACACACTGCATTTTGCTCTTGGCGTCCTTCAGGTTTGCCTGACAAGACATTGCAATTTGAAATTGTGTTTTTTTTATTGTTGCATTTTATTAGGTGTATTGTGTGTTTTTGGAAAGCATTTTGTAA
This sequence comes from Etia nguti, assembly GCA_015106755.1. Taxonomy (NCBI): domain Eukaryota; kingdom Metazoa; phylum Chordata; class Actinopteri; order Cichliformes; family Cichlidae; genus Etia; species Etia nguti. The sequence continues at coordinate 26,442 of VUQG01019812.1, read as the reverse complement.
CACTGACTTTTGTAAGTGCTATAAAAACAAACTTGATTACTGTTATTAATATTATTTTGAGCTGTCTAATGGACGTGGTTAACCGATTCATCCAAACCCCTGGAGCTGATCTGACCGGTAAATCAGACAAACCATGGCTGGATTCATGGAGTGTAGATAAGTTGCAGCTAGCTGGTGAACCTTTGTTAACCTGCTTGCTTGTGAACATCATTGCAGGCAAAACGCATCTGACTGGATGCTTTCGGTAAACAATCAGACTGGTAAAAATACTGAATGCGTCTCACATGCTTTAAATAGCTGCTTGATTTGATTCTGCAAAGCTGGCTTTAGTAATATGTCTAAACATTAGACTCACAAATACTTTCAGCTCCTGAATGAGCACAGGGATTTTAAAGGTTTATTTTACTCCTGCTTGCATCAGGATTGCATTTGCTTCTTGGCCCAGCTCTGTGTGTGTGTGTCCACAAACAATGTCTGTGACCCGGTCTCTTCATAAGGAACTTCCTGTCGATCTGGTCGTTGGGTTAACCCTTTATTAAGGATTTAAACTTTGCTTAGATTGTAAATAAAATGATGAACTGCAGGAAATTGCTGTAAAATCAAAAACTGTCTAGAGGGTTCAGTTACAGGTTACATTAAGATTAATTATTTAGCTGATGTTGTTTTTTAGGAGGAAAAAAAGCAACTAAAACCCTCCTGCAAGCAGGCATAAAATAAACCTTTAAAAACACTGAAACAGTAATATTAAAAAAATCTTCATTTTCAGTTGCGACAAAATTGATGAGAATATGGTCATTGTGTTGTACTGTTTTCACTTCTAAAAATTGTATTTCTTTTCCCAAGCAGCATAGGCTAATGTTACAGTAGTTAAAAAGCCTGACCATCCTCCATTCTTTTTTGTGCAGGACAGTGCTGCCTTCAGGGCTTTTATCACTGAAAAGCTTTGTTTCATTTGGTACTACTTTCAGCTTGGTTTGGTTTGCGCATCTAAACTACCTGGCTAGGTTCATGAAAGATCACAGTTTGGGTTAAAATAGACCTTTTGAACAACATTAACCACATCTCAGACAAGCTGCCTGGCAAAAAGCTTGGAGGGTAAAGTACTCCAGTGTGTGCCATACAGTGACCCAGTGGTAACTTAAGAAAAATGTGGCAAGAAATGGGGATGTTTTTTCCTCACCTAGTGTGAGGAAAAACTCCAACAAAGCCCAAGGACTCTGAAAGAAACCTTTAAACCGCTACTCCTCATTAAAGAAATATCAAGCTGCGTCCGTGAATAAAACAATAATGGTTAGGAAACACTCTGCAAGTATCCACTACGGTCATAACTGAGTCATGTACCAATGTTAAGCTAACAAAAACACAGACACAAAGCCCGAATGAAGCCATTCAGTCCATTTCAATGATCACAGATGGGTAGATTTCATGAGCTACCCAAGATACTCTGCTGCTGTCACAGCTCATGCTATGACCTGAAAATTGAAAATAAGCAGTCCTAAGGACTCGGCCTCTTTTCGCATCACACGCTGTACTCAGCATGAATGAAATGATGAAATCTGCTGTTCTGGAGTGAGAACTTTGAAGGACTAATAATATTGTCTATTACATTACAAACAGTGTCTGGAACATGGATGCACCAGTGAAAGAAGCCCAACTGACTCCATACATGGAGTGTTTTATGGCTCAGTCATCTTAGAGTAAAAATAGGATGGTAAATTGCTGGTTGTTTCATTGGACTGTGTTGAATTTTTTTTTTTTTTTTTTTTTTTTTTTTTTAAAACCCATTTTTTTTTTTTTTTCTTTGAGGTTTT
>VUQG01019812.1:0-24611 GCA_015106755.1 Etia nguti | reverse complement strand
ACACCATTGACTAACTGGTCACCTAGAGGTTGAGGGTATTGCATGCTTGTCCTCTAGGTGAAATCTTTCACTTAGAAAGTGAGTGCACAGATTGTCTGGCAGGAGGCAATCGAGGTCAGCCTCGGACTGACTGCAAGCACTTTTGGACAGATCAGCGAAGTTTTACAAATAACTGTTTTTAAATTTATAAACGCTGACAGCAATCAGTCTGAGTCAGTGTGTGCCAGTGAGCGCAAGCTGTGGCAACTGGTCACCAATTGGTTGTAGTCTGGTTATACTCCTGGAATAGAATAGAATAGAATAGAATAGAATAGAATAGAATAGCTTTTTATTGTCATTTTACATGTACAACAAATTTATGGGTGCTCCACACAACTGTGCAAAAGTAAAAAAAAAAAAAAATATATATATATATAAATTGCATTTTGGAATTTTTAGTTTTAAACCAGTGAGGTTATGACTGGACTCTGAATGTAAGTAGTTCATGTGAATTTCCATTTATCTAGATGACAAAAGATTTGGGATTAAATATATCATAGTTAGGAAATCTGTTTATGATAATGTACTGACTAACTTGACCCCATTCAATCTCAATCTGCTGGCAGACTGACTCTGTCTTATTGCTGTATTGTTGCCATCTTGAGGCAAAAAAGTCGCTTTGAAGACTGCAAGCATCACAGGCGTCATTCGTGTCTTCAAAGCAACCATTTCAAAGGGCAACGAGAGGGGTAGTTCATCACACGCTGTCAAAGTTATTGGCAGTGCCACAGTCTCCAACCACTCCTTTCCCTGGTGTGACTATAGCATTGTATCCACTTTAATGGTTGCAGCAAAAAGAAGGCTGTATCAGAGGTATGTTTGTTGGGTGAGGTGTGCAGCAGCATTTCTTTTTTAACTTTCACTGCGCTGACCTCCAAATAGAGAATGTTAAATCTTATAGTATATGAACTGAAAATAAATGTGGTCACATGATGGAAGAACAACAAGAAATCACTTGTTGTCAGGCACAACACATGTGACACAGCCCGACACGTGAAGCGTGCACTGCTACATGATGGTCTGCCACACACAGCACATAAATCTGAAGAGGAACAATCTCCTTCTTAAAAAAAAGCAGCACTTCAAGTTCTCCTCTGGGATTCTTTCATTGAGAGAGTGGACCTTGGTTGGACTTTAGTATCAACGCTGAAATGGACACGTACCGCGAGGGGACGTTTGTTTTACTCTGAAGCTCTCTCAACCAAGTGTTGGAAAGAAAATCCACGTCTTTACAAACGGCTATGACCCATGACCAAAGCATCTCTCTCTGTTCCAGTCTGTGACTCTGTGACTGTCATGCTCGGTTGTTTTTGTTTGTTTTCTGCGAGCATAAAATAAATGCTACCCTTAGACAGGCTGCCTGTGCAATCGCTAGGTACAAACAACAGATTTTTCAGTGTGAGCGTGACTTGTAAACAAACAACTGCAATTTATCATTATATAATTTTATAAAAGGGATGCTACTACTTTATTCTGTTCTACTTTATTCTATTAATAAAAATGAAACAAAACTGCTTCAAGTAAAGTTAAAACAGTGGAAGATATATGAATGAGCAGTGTGGTACACAAAAGATATATTATTTACTAATGGGCATTTTTTTGTGATCATACTTTTAAACCTTTTTTTTTAAAAATATTATATACCATCAGTTTTTGGTAATGTTATATCCCTACTGTCTCAGTTTGTTTGTTTCATCCCAGCTTCACATCATGCACATACATACTAGGCATTAGGATAAGAGTGAGAGGAAAATAATTGAAAACAATCTCACATTTACTCTGTTCCCCTACCAAAAATGAATGAATTAAATACTTTCATATAAATACGTGAATCAATAAAAATTGAGTTATTTTTTCTGCCATTTGCCTGAAAGCATATGCAAAATGGATGAGCTGAAGATACAAGTCTGGTTGTAGGTTTGTTTCTACAATTCATCAGCGCAGAAGCGTAGGATTCCCAGATGACACACTGCTCGTGGCTGGATATTACTGAAACTAATGTGACTTTCTGCAGAAAAGAAATGTAATAAAACTCCATAGACGGGGTGTGGTTTTTTTTAAAGGCCGTGCATAATAAAGGAGAAGACTGCAGCAAATCAATAAGGTATAAACAGGTTATGATGTCACAGTTTAAGTGCGCATGAAGCAACTTGAGGAGGGGCAGCAAAGATAAGATTCAGTGGAAATATGCGGGTTTTTTTAACCCTTTAAGTGGCTTTTTTATTCATTTGAAAGTATTTATTTTTTTCTCTGCAGTCTTTATTGTGTTCTGTTAATAGTTAAATGAAATCTTAAACCTGCTACTGCACTGTGAGGCCAGTTCAGTTGTTTTTCCAGACAGCAGTTTGCTAATGTTGGTCTGAATACGGTCCTAATAATTGTTTTCCTTTATTTTATTTCATATTCACGAGACAGGAAATGAGAGCTGGGAATATGTGGCCTAACAGATGACTGTTGATGGAGCTTGTTTGGGTGGCCAGTACTCGGCGCTTCTTCCCAATATAGCCTGTGACTGTGTAAGACTGTGTCATGTTAACCTTTGCACAGTGTTCCTGACTAGTCTGTTTCCGAAAGACATTTTATTCTCTCCATAATTCTTTCTGCACGCTCCACTTTTTCATTGTCCTTGCCTTCTAATATTCCTCTTCATCTGTTAGAGCAGTTCACCTCGCTTTTAATATGGATGCTTTTTATTGGTAAGATCTTATAAGCACTTACAATAATGCTTTCAATTATTTCCCCATTTATATGGCTGTTTGTTACTGCTGGTGGGCATGTAAGATGTGGCGTATCAGCATAATTAAAAAACCCTTGGTGTCGTAGTCTGGCACTGGTTTGTTTTTGGTTTTAAATTCTCCACCAGTGCGGGATGGCTCAAAAGACATTCTCCACCTCTTTTGGGCTGGAGTCTGGAGTTTTCCCACCCTTCAACCAGACCACATGCACTTCATCATCACTACCAGGTTCTGTGTTCAGTTTCTATCAGAATGTCTGGCTCCTAAGTGTATGCCTCCCTGCTGGGTGTAGAGTTGGTTACTTATCCAAAGCCATGTCCAACCCATTCCTGTTGAGCTAGTGATCTCTGCTGAGACCTGGAATGTTCATCTGTGATCTTCTTGTACCCCTGCGATTGCTCAAACATTCCTTGTTTTTAAATAAAGACTGTAAAACTTAATCACAATGGTTGAGGGGTTGTCATTTGCGTCCACATGCATCATTTAGCTTAAACAGTCTTGAAGGAAATATATGGCCTAAATAAAGATCACAATCGCCAAGCAGGGGGCAGTTCCCAGGGAACATGCTTTAACCCTACAACCACCCAGAGAGCAACAACAGATTACCCATCAGCTGTTTGAGGATACATCAGTTTCATGAACGATCTCCTCTGTTTCCCCCACAGAAACCATGGCCTCGGCTCCTCCAGAGGCTCTCAGAAGTTGCGATGGTTTCTGCAATTCCAGCTCCCAGCTTGGAGCCTGCTGAAGTGTTGGATGAGAGCATGATGAAGAGCATGTCCATGAGACTTGCAGAGGCTGCTGGAGAAGGTTAAAGCAGAGTTTCACGTAGCTTCAGTAACATTTCAGGGTTTTGCGTTGGAGGGCATGCAGGTGAAGACTGAGCGCAAGATGATCAAAGCCATCACAGAATAGCCAACATTAACCAAATAGCCTAAGTGCTTCCACAGATTCTACCCGCATTTCATCAGGAACTGCAGCCGGGAGTAGTTAATCTCTTTGAACATCCCTTTTGTTTGGTCCACTGAAGCAAACCTGGCTTTTGAGCTGTTGAAGGACAGATTCACCCGGGTTGAGTTCTATCACCTCAGCATAAGTAGAATAATTACATTTCTAAAATGTTATTTTTGGTAGTCTTCTTTAGAAAAAGATGTAAGGGAATATATTTCAGCCCGCAGTAAAAGCAGATCTCAGCCCCCATCTGGTCTTCTGGTTTTCAATCCCTTTCAATCCTTGACAGACCTTGGTCCCATATTGCACTCAATTTTGTTACTAGCCTACCTTCTTCTAATGGAAAGACTATAATTCTCTCCATCAGAGATATATTTTCTAGGTCAGCTCATATCCTAGCTTGTGAAAAACTACTCACAGCCACTGAAACTGCAATCTCCTTGCAGGCAATGAGACAGGCAAAACAATGTACCAGTGTGCTGGGCAATTTACTGTGGGCTTCACCAGCCCCCCGGTACATCATCTCTCGCGAAACTGAATCAGTCATCACTCCTTCTGTTGCACATTTAAAGCTCCCTGCTTCTCTGAGAATTTATCATGTATCCCAGATTAAACCTCGTCTTTCCTGGCCTCTGTTGTCCTAATCTGTTGTCTTTATTGGTTTTGCATTTAAGTCTACTTGCAGCAATTAGCTTAATCAGCCTTAACAGTCAGTAACACAAGTCAGTCAATATGTTTCATTATCAGCCTGATGCAGTTGGCACTGTGGTGCTTTAATCAAGCTTGTTTCCAAGATTTTTTTTTCCATGGGTTTATTCAACCTTCATGCATGTGATAAAATAACATGCATAGGTGTGATAATGTGAAGCAGTGAACTCTAGCACTACATAAATTTGGTTTTATTGGTGAAAGTCACCATTCATGGGTTGATTATGGAATATGAATGGAGGAGGTCGGAAGAGAGACACAGTGAGTGTCTACAGCCTTCTGCAACAAATAGTGGAGGCTCTTTTAGATAATGATGTTGGGGATGGAAGTTGGCTGAAGGGTGAATGCAGAAAAGCATCAGATTTTGATCCATAATGCATTACCATTTGGTACCAAGGATCCCAATAAGGCTGCCAGTCCAGTAAAAGCAGATGTGGATAGAAAAACACACAATGGAACTACTGGCCTCCCCACAGCCTGGACCTCAACATTTTCTTAAGCAGTGTGGGATCCTATTGACAAAGAACAGAACAAAAGTCACCCAACATTCAAAGAAGAGCTTTGAATGTCCTTCAAGAAGCCTAGAGAACTATTCCTGAAGACTACTGAAAGAAATTACAAGAAAGTTGCCTAAGAGCATTTAGGTTGTGTTGAAGAAGAAAAGTTCTGTTTGCAAGTGTTTTAAACTGTTTGTCCTTTTTGCGTCCCCTTGCTGTCGGTTTGCATTTTGCTTCAGTATCTCTGTGTGCATTGAATTGTGTTCATTGTGTATCTGTTGTCTATGCTTTATTTTGAATCTGCTTTTAACTGCTTTACATCTCTTTCTGGTCTTGTTGATTCTTTTTGTTGATACCTCCTGACTGCTAGCTGTTAGATTGGCCAATAAGTCAGGTTGACATTTCAAACAGATTGTCTGGACTAGGATCAGCTGAGTCAAAGGCCTGGGCCTGTGCCCAGTAGGCCCGTTTAGTAATCTATCGTGACAAGTCACTTTTGCTCACAAATAGCTTTTTAACAAATGAAAATGTACAATTACAATGGGAAGCCCAATGCTTGGCCCTTTCTCCCCAGCTGGCCAGTCACACTGAGAAGTAGATGAAATGGGAAATATGTTGGAGTAGACTCCCTAGCTGAAGTATATGATCTGTTTGGACGGATCATATATCTCTCAAATGGTAATCTTAAGAAATGTAATTTTTTAAACCAGGCGAGCTATTTTCCTTTGCCTGCAGTCCCTTTTGCTAAGCTCATGTACTTGTCTCCTGGCTCCATACTTAAGGTCGTGACCTGAGATCGGTCATCTAAAGTCCTGTTTCTCTTTCAGACATGCGTGACTTTTATGTTAATGTGCTTTACTTGGACATGACAGCACATTTATGCAAAGACTTCACCTGGAGGAAGCATACAAAAGGAGAGGGCTATTTTCACTTCCCTTTGAAGCAACACCACTTTAGATTTTAAACCCTGTCTTTCTGTTGTAGCTTTAATGAATCATGAGGGATGCCTGCAACCACTTCAGCACAGAAACACCTGCTGCATATGTATGTGTTTCATCATTTAATGTTAGGCTACATGATGATATATGACAGGTAATTTAAAGCGTTTGATGTATGTTTATTTATTCAAAGCTACAGCTAGCACGAACAACTGGACATACATAATTATGTACATAATGGCAAGTTGACCAGTGTTGGGGCCAGTAATGTGTTACACTTTCCTTGCTACTTTTTATTTAAGATATATTATTTAAATATAACATGGGTTTTACCTACAGTCCCACAAGCTCACATATAAATCCCTATCCTAATGAGGACGTACCCATACAGCTGTCTTTTAGTGTTTCAGTATGCGCACAGAGCTGACAGCAAAACTAACAACCAACCCAAACAGCACTTTGAGGCGATCACCACTGCAATTCTACTGTAGAAACATGCCTCACACACACAAGCAAAGCTAATGAAGTGTGTTTTCTTCGGGATGTGAGGACAAACCCAGTACTCGATTTAGAAATTAGGAGTTCCTGAAACAGCAGGAACAGCAAGTGCTGTTTGGAGAGAGGCTAGAGCGAGAGAAAGAGTCAAAGAACACACACACATGCGCGCGCGCGCACACACACACACACACACACACACACACACACACACACACACAGAATAAGCTCTCAAGCACTCATCAAGCTAAATTGAATCCGATATTAGTGGACAGTGCACAACTCATGTCAGTTATCAAACAGGCAATAATGTGTTGCTAATGTTAGATGTTTGCCTTGTTCCGCATTTCCAGTTTTGACAAGTTATGCAACTAGTTACAAATTAGTTCCTTTTTACTTGTGAAACCCTGAAGCTGCCTATTTGCTGTGTATTTGCATATGATCTGTCACAGTCTTGGAGGCTTGTTATGTTATGTCTTCTAGCATATAAGAAAGATCATGTGGACTGTTAATAAGGTGGGAAAAGAAATAGCACAGTGCACAGTATCACAGGGAGGTTAGCATAAGTAAAGGAGTACATGAGAGGCAGTGGAGATTTCAATTTCAGTTCTCTTCACCATAAGTAGTCATCAGTTAACTAATCTTTAGTTAACTGATGACTAATTAAAATAAAAAATTAATTAAAAACTGAATTTTTAAGACTAAGAAGTCAAAGGACTCCATATACAGCTAATACACTGAATACTTTTTGTCTTTATTATCATACATATTTTTGAAATTGTTGTGTGATTATATACCGTCATGTCATACACATAATATATTACAGCATGTGATTATTTTTTTTTACCAAAACTAAAGTTTTTCTAATTGTACTGTCATGAACTTTAACATTTAACATGCTAACTGAGGCCTGTAGAGTCTGAGATGTAGCTCTCGATTTTGTTGCAGTTTCTCTGAGCATTGCACGGTCTGACCTTGGGGTGAATTTGGGACATGTAGTCACGGGAAGATTGACAGCTGTGTTAAACCTTTGTCACTTGTGAATAAGCCTTCTCACTGTAACACTCCCCAGATTGACGGACAGCTACAAGTGCTTCTCTAAGATCATTGCTGATGTCTGTATTTCCTGGCACTGTGTGACTGCTCCAGACCAGCAAACTGCCAAAACCTCTGCTTTTATAGAGGTGCTTGCACGTGCTGACGATCAGTTAAACAGCAGCGCCTAACCCCATCTTCTCAATTCTTATGGAAGCAGCAAGTTAGTTAAGTAAGTAGTACAAAGGCACTTACAACTAATAAAGTAGTTTTTCACAAAGTACTTCTACATTTTTATCTTAGTTTTTGTTCCTTAAATAGTGGCAGTGTATTATGTCATGCATTACAAATTCTAAGGATGCACAAAACCTTAGAATTTAAAGAGATTGCACATTCTTTTTAGTGTGACTGTTTAAATCCAAGAGCATTGTGCCAGCTTACCTTATTACAAAGAGCAGAGTGAGCGCCCAAGGCCAGACAAGCACCACTGCTGTAAGAGTGGGAAATAATTAAACTTTTAGCTGTGGAAACCAGGAGCACACTGTGCAATCCCTCACTCACTGACTCACCAGGTTGTTCCAAACAATAGCGAAGGAAAGAAACATGCATGAGTAAAGTTGTAGTTTTGTAAACATGCTAATCAACAATTTTTTGTGTTTGTTTATTTTAATTTTAAATTAATAACAGAGTTAATTTCACACTATGGTGGGCATCTGTATTAATCATTCCATCAGCTGGCAATTGCAATTCTTCCATGTTTTTAATGTTTTCCCCCCTTTTTTCTATATTTAACAGCCTCTGAAGTAACGGTGCACAGTGATTAGTGTGAGAAAGAGGGAGAGCAAAAACAGCACTACGCAAAGGGAACCCTAAGGTAAGAGCTCATTTAAACAATGACCATGTGATCACTGGTTTTCTGAGGTTGTTTTGGACTAAAGTGGTTTTCTTTCAAGCCAATCTTCCAAAGCTTTCATGTCTGGCAACAGGCCCATAATTAGAAAGGTATACATCAGGAAAACACAGCAGTTGTTCCAAACCCAAAGCATTTTTAAATACGCCTTCTGCTAATGATCAAACATAATCAAATACCAGTTTTAATTTATTACAAGTCTATAAATCATTCACTGGAATATAACAAACAAGTCATCAATAAGCAGCTATTAATACTGACAGCACATAAACGCTGACATTTTAGTCTCTGATAAAGTGGACATGGCTAATGTGCTGCCAAACAAATGCTTTTTATACATCCAAAAGGGAGTTTTGCATCTGGCCAGCTGTTTAATTTTAAGTTCAATGTTCACCTTTTTTTTAAAGGCCACATGGATCGCCATCTCTAATTAACTATGGCCTAACTTTGTCTGTCAACTCGTTAATCCTGCGTATAAGGATTGTTTTTTAGAGCTTGTTTACTGAACTGCCTGTTACCCCTGAAAGAAGACACTGATGGGAGCGCTGACACTGAGCCAAAGCAGCTGCTGGTTTCATACCTATGAGAATAAGTTCAAAGAGGCAAAACTGTTCCAGCTGAAGTAACTGCATTGTTGGATTAGGAATGTCTGTAGGTTTGTCAGTGCCAACACCTCCTTTAACATTACATGTTGTCATTTGATGGAGTGTTAATCCAAAAGCTTGACGCTGAACCTTTACTTCTGTTCAGGCCGACTGCTAATAAGTTCCGGCAAGTAAAACAGAGACCAGTTTACGCATCAGTCCTCATGCTGCCAACATAGGGTTTGTTCTCCGCGAGCGGTTTATTTCTAGAAAAATGTTGATCCAAAAATTCACAGAGGGCGTGTTTATATAAGACCATGAAGATTATCGTGATCACGGTGCTTCCGCTGCCTGCTGATGTGGCCTTTTTGTTTAGCTTATATCTAATTTAAGAAACTCTTCTCTGCTCAGGCATTTTACCACAGGACACATCTGAATTACGAGGCTAAATCCTGCCGTGACTGCCTTCTGTCTGTTAAATAAAATTGTGTACCTTGCCGCAGGCTTGATCTGGTGGGCAGCTTCCTAAATTCCCTATATTACATACAGCTTGTATCCACAGCCGGTAGTATTTCTTTATAGGACTTGTGAAAACCTCACTTTATGTAATACCTTGTGTATGTGTGTACGGCAGTACTGTGCAGAAGTCTTGAGTCACCACCCCACTTTTATACTTTGCTGGGAAAAAGAGAAATAGGTGTAGATATTTATTGAAAAGTGCAGACATAAATGGAAGAATATATATGAGGCAAAAACAGAGTTTCTATAGTTCTAACAAGCTTGAAAGTCAATATTTGATATGACAACCTTTATTCTTCAACACAGCCTGAACTCTCTTAGGAAAGCTTTCAGTCTTCAGGAATAGTTCTCCAGCCTTCTTTAAGGACATTCAAAGCTCTTCTTTGGATGTTTCTACCTTTTGTTCGAGTGGAGTATTTTATTTACTCAACTGGCTGTACTTTTCTGTGTAATTTCTGTCTTATTTTTCTGCTACCTGACACAGAAACTTGTGTACAACTGCCAGTAACTGTAATGGTTTCAAACCCTTAAAGAAAAAGTGCCATTTTAGGCCACAGTTTATGACCCTCTGAATGGAAAAGCATTCAGAAGTTCACAATTCTGCTTATGCTCCGTACAAAAATAAATAAATAAAATAAACTACAAAAAACCATCACCACTGAGTTACCGTGAGAACAAACAGCCCATGCTGCCCATCCCCTCTTGAGCCTTGCACTAGATAAGATGATGTAGCATGCTTAACTTCCCTGCCTTCTTTGGGGGATTGCGGTCTGGAAAAAATGAAAGCTCAGGGGTAGGAGGTGAGGAGTAGCTGACTATCTACACCCATATAAGGAACTCTGAACCTTTTTATCTAAGGACTTTCCTATAAATAAGTTTGCTGTCTCTTTCACAAGCTTCTAACAACCCCAAAACCCCAAACTCATAATGGCTGTTGACCTGTGTGACTTCTGGCGAAGGCTTTTATTGCACTACTCAATGCCGTTTGACAAGGCTGAACTACCAACCCGGCCAAGTGCCCAGTTTGCTGTGCGTCATTTGGCCGCGGCAATTGCATTAAATGCAAATCCGCTGCCAATTTGCTTCCCATAACACATACTGAATGAGGAGAGCCCTGAATTATTACTTCATGTTAAAGCTCTGTTAAAACTATTCCATGTCAAAAAACGACATCTGTAAAAATAAAGGTTTAAGACAAAACATCGACAGTAAATAAATCCTTCGAAGCACCCAAACTCAAGTCTGCACCGACCACTCACTGCAACACATCCTTTTAATTATAGCATCTGGACCATCAGTGGCATCTGCTCATGCACGACACATGTGCATGAGTGGACACGCCGCTCATTTGAAACCAATGCTCCGGTTGCTGCCGATGCTTCGACTAGTGTTTTAAACGCCACACAATATTCCTGTACATATTCCATATTTGCACGAGAAATCAATTTTACGTAAGGTGGATCGATTCATTTCATTTCTAGCAAAAACATCAACATATCAGCTTTCGAGTCTATTTTATTTTATTTTTTAAAGTGTTAAAGCGTCTGTTTCAAGTGCCCGGACTAAAACATGTTTAGAGATGCGACCCTATTACATACACATAAATCTTGGGCATTATCCATCATCAGTGGCATCATACATCATCAAATGCATTAATGATGTTATAATCACAAATCTAATGAAATCATTTACCAGCTAAAAAGACTTGAAAAACAGAGAGGATGACTGAAAGCTGGCATTAAAGGGGAAAAGCAAGACATCGGCAAAGAGAGATTTCATCGCACACAGCTCTGTGGACATGTGGTAGGCGATTCAACTGGAAAGCAGGCGCTCCCCCCACTGTGTGCGAGGGCACTTTGCTAAATAAGCTTGACGCATTTTATGCTCGCTTTGAGCTCCTCAATAAACTGTCAGCTCTTGGGTCGACCCGGCCTCCGGATGACCCGCGACTGCCGGTATTCACAGCAGATGTGAGAAGAGTCCTGCTGAGACTGAGTTCACTTGGATAGCAAACAATGATGCCCATTCATATCAGGAAATCAATCTTTCAGTGTGCACAGAGAACTGCCCAGTGTCAACAAAATTTTCTAGGTGGTTGCTAATTTAAGAGGAAACAAAAGGGTAAAGACACACATCAATAAAGCAGGTGTATTGATATAACAGAGTGCCACTTCTTTACTCCACTGAACTCATCCTCAACAATCTATTTAATCATTTATAACTTTTTTCCTCATTGACACAAATGGACTGAATCTGTAAATCCTTTAAACAATGGAATTTTGAATCATAAGGTAAATTCAAATGTTCATATGTTTTGGTCTCCACCACTTTGTGAGGTTTCTACACTTGTTGTGGTGCTGGGGAGGTCATGTTTTGATTTTCATTTCAGTTATACACATGCAGACACAATAAAGCAGTTATAGTCTTCATATCATAGCTAGCTGGCAAGCTGGAAAATAGCGGCGTCTTGAAATTAGCATCTCATAAAACCTCCATTAACAGCAACAAATCCCATCAGATTTCTTCCCTCCCACATATGAGTCATATCAGACGCAGTGATGAGGATGAATTTGGGACCCTTTCTGCTTTGAAATCCTTTTTCAGGTCATCTGTATTTCTTGGATGTCTTAGATGGAATAGCCCTCTTCAGGTGCTCCCAGAGCATCTAGTGCTACGGGTCGTTGCATATCATGATGCTCCTGCCCCTGTTTTGGAGCCGGGATGAGGTACATTTTGACGTTCACAGCCTTTTTTCTTTCATCTCCAAAGAAAGCACCGCGCATTTGGATTGAAAGTCTGTCGACACCACAGCACTTTGTCTTGGAAGTGTTACAGAACATCAAACGGATCTTTTCCAAATCTGAGATCTATTATTTGGTGTTTCTCACATTAACACACATTTTAGCAAGTTGTAGAGAATTTTGCAGGTGTTGTATTGTCACCTTTGCATGTTTTTTTTCCCACCTCCTTCAGGTTGTGATACTGGTGTGATCCTCACTTTGAGAGAGAATTTTCTCTAATACTTGTTATTGTGGATTGATGGACACCCAATTCTTTAAATAAAAAGAAACTGCTACTACTACAAATAATAATATTAATAATACTATTAACAATAGCAAGAAAAATATATCCTAAAAACAAATAATATCCTTATAGAAGTTCACTCAGGGCAAACAGCTTACCCAGAGAAATCTAACAGACAACACGCATATTATTTTAAACAAGATCATCAAGATAGCGATAGAAAGTGATCTTTCTCCCATAAAAGATCTCTTGTTACTTGCATCCATCTTGTAAACTACTCCATATTTGTTTCCACAATTGGGTATTCACTCCGAAAGCTAGCTTGACTCCAGTTTGCTTTGACTATAGACCAGAAAGCAGCCCACGGTGCCTCTGCCTCTGCTTTCAGTGCTCTGAGAAAACTTACTCAACTTATACACATGTTCACTATCATCTTGAAAGGTAGGTTTTATTCATGCTAGTCACCTGTATCACGTGTGTTATAGAGGAGTTTCAAGCTAGTGTGAAGAAACATTTAGTACCTTTATTGGCACGTCAGAAATGAATTCCTCCACAGATACGTTCGGGTGAGGGGACATCATTTCCTGCCGTGTCTGGTTTAATACAACAGGCAGGTTGAACAGGTGCTGGTTCCCCAACAGCATTTTCAGATCAGCACATTTGAGGGTTTTTTTTAAATCCTCATTTGTGAGTGAAATCAGCAAACATTTAATTTATTGTAATCAGATTTGATGGGACATCCTGTACATGCAGTTTTTCTGGCCTGCTGATTATTGAAATGAAAGTTAGTTTGAACAATGCTTCAAAATAGGATTAGTGCCAAGATGCATTTCTGTATTGCTGCTGAGTAACAGGACTTTCCTGTAGAAAGACTCGTAACTTTAAATTAAAGCTGATGAGGTTCTTCAGTAACACTTGCCAAATTCCATCTTGATACTAACTTTATATTGTTTAGGGGTTGGACAGTGGCCATGATGGCTCATGTAATATCTGCATATATATATTGCAGAATGTAATTAACAAAAGCTAAAAAGAGCAGAAAACCCCAGAATCAGCACAAATAAGCTATTATGATGAGACTTATTTCTAAATGACTTGTTACCTGTGCTGCCCTGCTACACCAGAACTTAGGCTGAATCTCACTTTAACTTGTCGTAACTTCTATAATAATTGTCCACTTTTTTTAGGTACACCTCACCACAATGTACACATCTTCTGTTGGTTGTGTCCAGCAGTATAACGCACCATGTCACAAAACTCAAATCATCTTAAACTGGTTACTTTAACATGATGAGTTCACTGTACTCAAATGGCCTCCACAGTCACCAGATCTAAATCCAATAGAGGAATCTGGCAGAATAAGAAATTCACATCATGAATGTGCAGCAAGCAAATCTGCAGCGAGGATTGCTATCATGTCAGTACGTATCGAAATATTTGAAAAATGTTTCTAGAACCTTGCTGAAGAAATAAGGTAGTTCTGAAGCCAAAAGGGGGTCCGACGCAGAACTCAAAGGGTGTAACTAATAAGGTGAATTAGGGGGAACCAAAATTGGCTCTCAGAGGAACCTCACTTTAAAAGGTCACCATTTATTATCATAAAGTAAATGAAAAATTTTCCATTTCTGGATGGGATTGATTAAATTGGCTGACAAGGTGAGGGTTTGGAATGAATCCAAGAGTTTGATGATAAGAAACAAAAGAAGCATTACTGCTCATGGATAAAAGACTATTAGCGATCCAACAGCAGATAAGCAGATTTTAACTGACTCAAGTTGTTGTAGCTTCTGTGAAATAGTTTGTGTGTGGGCTGTGCAGCAGTTTTGGTAATGTATAATGCTAATCAGTGATCCTGACAGAAATAAATGAATTAGCGGGAGAATATAAATCGTCACCAGCATTGCTACACCAGTATTGTCCTAAGGTAAGGATCGCTTCATCTGGGTTGACAAGCTCCTCACTTCTGTAATCTTTAAATGATAAAAACTGGTTTCAACTATGTGCTTGATGGGTCTTTGGAAAATGGCTTCAGCATGTAGCTATACACAGTCAGACTAAAAATGAAAGGATGCTGTTATTAATACAGTGTACTGTGGCAGTGTGGATGGAGAACTGGATACAAATGAAAGCTGTAATTAGCTGAATACAATCCTTTTTTTTTTCTCGTTGTATCCAACAACTAGTCTCACTCAGTTTCAAGGTTACTTTTGTACAGTGAAAGCTTTGATCCGAGTTTCCTTCAGTTCCATTCATTAAAGAGCTGACTGAGTTAACCCAGTGTGTGTGTGTGTGTGTGTGTCAGCAAAAGCTGAAATGAACAATTGTTCATCCTATTTAAAATGGATTTATACAACATGCTAATTAAAATAATTCATACTTACTAATACTTCTTTAAAAGAATAATAAGACAACACTGTATTGAATTTTTGGTTTTCTGTGACAGGATTACTGGATTTTAACATTTAAATATACTGTCTCAACAAAAAAGCTTTTGTAATGTTTAAATTATTGTGGTTTGTTTGTTTGTTTTAAATGTGGTTTCTGTTCTTTGTTAGTCATAAACTTAAGGATGTTAAGAAGGACAAAGTTACATGAAAGTTTTCACAGGACTCACTGTAGTCCTCACTACACCCTTACTGCCTCCATAGGAAAAAACAGGGTAAGTAGCAGCTGGGTGCTGCTAATCAAATGCACTGGATTAATTAATCATCATCAAGTGTGAGCACCTCTATAACAGCTGAAGTTTTGGCCATTTACTGGTCTGGAGCATTCACCTGTGTTAACACAATGACACGCTTTTTTCAGGAGTGTAGAAGAAAATATTCCTCAAGTTCAGATCGTGCAAACCTCAAAGAAACCGTAAAAATGCCAAGAACTTCATCTCAGGCTCTACAGACCTCACTTAGCAAGTTTATGACAGTTCAGTTAGAAAAAGATTAAACAAATATGGCTCATTGGGAAAGGTTGCCTGGAGGAAGCCTCTTTTCTCCAAAAATAGCATGGCAGCACGGCTTAGGTTAGCAAATTTACATCCTCACAAACCACAAGACTTCTGGAACAATTTCATATGTGAGCAAAGTGGAGATGTTTGGCCAAACTGCACAACAGGACACTTTGAAAAAACCAAACACAGCATATCAGCACAGACACCTCATACTGTCAAGCACAGTGGCAGGGTGGTGAAGATTTGGGCTTGCTTTGCAGTCACAGCACCTGGGCACCTTCCAGTCACTGGCTTCACCATGAACTCCTCTGTATCAAAGTACAACCCAAAGTCAGATGTGAGGTCATTTATCCAAAGGCTCAATGGGTATTGCAACAAGATAATGATCCAGCAAATCTTCAGCAGAAAGCCTGGAAAAGGAAAGAATTGTAAAAATGTCAATCATTGCAAAAAGTGCTGCAACGATCCAGTCAAAGTCCAGACCTGAACCTGATTGGAGTGCTGTAATGGGACCTTAAGAGAGCTGTACATAAATGATTGCCTGCAAACTTTAGTGAACTGAAGCAACGCTGTAAGGTGGGCCAAAAGTCTTCTACAGCAACGTGGGAGACCGGTGAGGTAATACAAAAACTATTGCTACTAAAGATCCAAGAATTACCGAATCATAGGGTGTACTTACTGTAAAGGTTGGCTGAAGGAGAACCCAAATGCTGGACTTTTAGAATGGAGTAAGTGTGTATATTTACAGAAAAACAGTGCCAACAATCCACAGTGTGTGCTCTCCCAATTCCCCGTGCCGCGATTCCTCTCCGTGATGCGTGGTAATGTTTCCTCCTCCCCGGTGCCTGTGTTCAACAGTGTGCTGCTCCCTCCACACGTTTCCGTAATCACCCTGAAAACAAGAGATGCCACAATGAGTACCGTCTCATCCACTGGCCGACAAAACACATTAACCATTCCAACAGGACAGTAATTGAAAACACAACTATACGAGCTTAGCACTAACTGTATTTCTAGTTTGACAATCCCGCGCTGAATGCTGCTCCACTGCTGTCTTAAGTAGAGCTCCTTGATTAGGCAGATCGGCAACAGGTGAGTGATTATCCCAGGTAAGGCTGGCTCCAGGGCGGGAGACTCTCCAGGCCTGGTGGGGCAGCAAAACTGACACAACAACACACACGGGGAAACGAGGGACCAGGAGCGGATCACACCACAAACAACCATAAACCATTAAGAAAGACAAATAAAACTCATAATATTCATTAAACTCAAAAATAACACATGATCCCGGGGTCACAGACCCAGGCCCATGACACTTAGTTTTTCAAAGTTCTGAGAATCATGTTTTTGTTCATTTGTTACTTCATTTATTAATGCGAACACAATCAGCCTTTTAATCAGCAGTCATCCAGCAGTTTAACTGACTGGTTTTCTGACACGTCATGACATTAAAAAGACTTACAAGTGGTTTCTCCAGTTTGTTTGACACATTTCTGACAAATATGCCAAGCAAATGGAATGTGGCACTCACTATATTTAGCAGCTCAAAACCTTTAATCCATGAGCCAAAATGAAGTTTTCTCCTTCAATAAAAAACCCATTGTTTCATTGATATTGTGTAAATATTGTGTAAACAACAGCGGTGAAAATGTTTGGATTTTGTATCACATTGACAATAAAGAGCATTTATCTTCTTCTAGTTTCCTAACATGCTTGTCCTGACTGTGTTCATAGACACTGAATTCTGACTGGGACCCCAGCAATCGCTGGCAGCTGTTACAGCCTGCTGGACCAGACTGTTACCATTCCTGACTGCTATAGTTCATCATCGTGAATGCTTTTCAGATGCTGAGTTGAAAAGCACAAGCTATTTCATTATATTTCCATAAAGAAAATGAGACTCATTTGCATGTGCGTAAGTGAAAAAAATTATCCTATGCTCCCACAACAAACTCAATCACATTTACAGTAACAAGGGGGGAAAAAGAACTTCTATACAGCACTGCAAAGATGAAAAACATGTGGGCTATAAGTACCAAAAAATACTGTGGAAACAAAACATGGGACTGTGTGCATTACTATACTACAGTAACAGAATCATTGGTCCACTCATTCTCTTTGATCTCACACCTAATGGTCTCCCTTTCATCCTGATGGGGGAGGGGGACGTGTTCATATCCATTTTCTATGCTCTTCTGCATCTTCTGTTTTTTCTTCTTGTAACACCTCCACACATCTTTACTCCTTCCCCTTCCATAGACAGGCTGTTGACCCGTAAAATGTTTTTCTGATCATTTTTCTTCATTTTCACAAATGGTTGCAACTCTGTGTGCACAATCTCTCTAACGTATGCTTTGCAATGTAATTATTTATTTTTACATGTACCACCCTTGGTCTCAGCATTGTTTCAGCCTCAGGGTGGTTAAGCAGGACAAAGGGGGGACAAATATAGCTTTTAAATACCCTGTACCAATATGTACTGTAACAAATATATTACATATTACATACATTACAGCTCATGTATCCTGTATAAGTCAGGAACTACCACCACACACACACACACACAGTGTATTTGATGTTATGTGCCTTAATGCTTGGAAGGAAAGACCTAATTTATTGCACAGGTTTCTGTCAAATGAGCTATAACAATATGCATTATGTTATCTGAAGCTTCTGTTTCTTGCTCTAATTTGTATTTATTTCCAGGGATGAAAGAAGGCTGTGTGCTGCTAAATAAGATATGTTTCCACGCTGATTAGCTGTAATGCTGCTTAGACACAATTATCAAGAAAAAGAGTAAACATTTTAACAGCTTTTGGTGAATGATGTCTGCTGAAGTCACTCTGCTGGTGAGGTAAATGACAATTAAGATTAAGAGGCAGCAGCGTCCATAATAATGCACTGGCCCCTTTGATCCAAAGTAAATGCTGTAGTTATTTTAAGCAACCTTAAAAGGAATTATTTAGTTTTCCTGTTAAAAGAACATCAGGTTATCACTTGAAATGTCTTTATCACAAAAAGCTTGGATCACTGGTGAAAAATGTGTATTCCCAGATGAATGGCAAAATCGATCTCAGAGAGAGTGCTGTAGTAAAAACCTCATTGTGATTGTTTTCTTTCACTAGCAGATTGCCTTGATTGCCTGCAGTTTGCACAGAAGACAAAGACTTACCTGCAAACACTAATTAACTACTTGGCCATCATCCTTCATACCATTCCAACAGGTGCAACTTTTACTCTAAAGGCAATACTTTTCATTTTCACTACCACTCTGTGAGTAGTTCGGAAGTGTTTGCAGACTAGAGGGTTTCTTCCATGCGAACTACAGGCAACAATAGCAATCTGCTAGCAAAGATTGCAACTACACGAAGCACCATTTTTTAGCCAATTTCACTTAGCGACTGCCACCAACCCCCAGCAATCGCATTTCTTTCATAGCAGCCAGTAGTTGCCAGGGGGTTACTGGGCAATCTTTGGGCCTGTGTGACTGTTGAGTTAACTGATGCAGAGATTAGCGATCGATCCTACCTGAAACATCCTGATTTTTCACAGTTTTATGATCTTACAGCAGCCTGTCATGATAGCAAACACACTCAGTTCTTAAATAATAACTAAAGACTAATAAAAATCTGTGAACAATATTGGACAGAAGCAACATGTTTTCCACTAATTCCAAGCAGTTCATTGCTGCATTACAGCAACTTACTACTGCACATAGTAGCACTACACATCTTACTATATTGTGGAAGAAAAACCCATTTCCTCACACAAGGCGTGCAAATATAACTGCTATTTTTCTTTACAAAGTAGGACCTTGTGCTCTTGGAATCAGTATCTGGGAAATACTCACTTTGACTCATAGCAGCATTCAGACATTCACAGAAAATCAGCAGTCTGGTACAGCAGGCATTAAAGGTCAGTGCGAACAAGTAGGACAAGAATTTAAGGAAATTCCAGCGCCATTCTGAAAAAACATCTGAACACTTTGACCAACTTGGTTTATAAAATGTCAAAGGAATTTGTCGTTTTGGAGGCAGTTACTTGTTCATTAACACAAAACCTCATTTTGACTCATGAACAAGACGTTCTGGTGAGTTTGAGCCTGTAATTTTCACAGAGTTGTTTTGGAAACCTCATTTTCAAAAATGTTGCAAGAAATATGACGCAGAAATTGAGCAAAGCTGTTATTTTGAATTTAATTCTCCAGTACAATTAAATATATATTTATTGATGTGTAACGTGCTGTTGCACCATACAGACGATTACTCTACAAGGCTAGATCGATTGTGCTGTACGCTGCAATTTAAAACGTCCTGAAGAATCACTGGAGCTAACACTGGGTGGATTAGTTTGTCAAATCTTATAAGCAGGGCTGAAACATGGAGAAGCTGGTTTCTGGAAACATCCAGATATTTATAATGTGTTTGGTTGCCAGTTTGCACAACATAGAAGAGTGGACTCTTCATCTTGAATGCGGTCTGCATTTCCCATGAGCCTTCTAGAGAAATGTAGTATTTAGTGTCCAGCTGTTCTTTTTACTTTTCCCCAGAATTTGTTAATGTGCTCACCAACTGTAATGAACCAAAATCACTGGTTTCTATTTAAAAAATAAATGGAATAAAAAAACCAAACTCAAATATAAGTATTGCTTTGCTGTGCAAGCAACAAGGTGCTAATGGTTATTGCCTTTGTTTCAGCACAGCGGAAACACAGACAAGAGCATACAGTGATTCACATGACACCAGTTAGTACCAGTGTAGCCATACTATTGACTATTTATCACTACAGAGACAAGAACTTGTTGTTATTTTTACAAGTAATATCATCACGCTGACAAAGATGAAGATGAATCTACAATTAAACTAAGCACAGATGGAAGTTCATAGGCAAATAACAGGAAATAAGGGCATCAACCACATTTATACGTTGTGATCATTGCACTAGAATTACTTGGAGGCATAGCTTTTAAGTTCAGGTGAACATGACAAAAGCAAGCTGGAAACAATTAGGAGATGTACATCCTTTACCTTTCAAAATGGATTTTCTTGTTTAAGTATAACAGAGCACATGTTTCAGTGCTCTCACTGACCTTCAGTCTGACATTGTAATTCACCTGACAATAATGTGTAATTTCTTTTCTTTCACATTCGTGTTATTCTCTGTGGGTCAAAAAAACACAGTAACATACAGACAACATGGCATGTGGTGGAGGATGTGATTCCTTGCGTGTATATGCAAGGTGCAATTTGCCAAGTGGTATTGGGGTCTACATGTCACAGCCTCTGCAAGATTATTTTTTTATCCCCGGTGCGGATAAAAGTTTATCCCACTCTCTCTAACGCTTGTGATCCTGTGACAGTAGAAATGATAGATGTAGGTAGGTGAGGATGATCTGGATCAATGTTCTGTTTCAATATTTCATTATGCCACCATTATATCACTGTTGTTTCAATGTGAAAACTACCACTAATTAAATAAAAGAGAAATCAAAAGGATTCAGATTTTACAGGTGACTCACAAAAGTCCTAGAAATATTCCCAAGTGTCAACCGCATGCCTGATGTTCTACATCAGAAGTGAGATCATAGCCTTGATATGAAGGGTATCTCAAACCCTGTGTGTTTCCTTTGCAAGTGATGGTACTGTGATGAGGAACAGAAACACTGAGTGAAAAGATCATCCCTAACTGAGTTTCATACACTGGATACACATTGTTTACAGTTAGAACCTGCGGTACATGATGCTGTAAAACATGTTACAGAGCCTTTTTTTTATTTTCACATATTTATTAAGTGTTAAATGCCAAAATCTGCTGTTGATCGCAGTAAATGAACAGGATTTCCGCCATCCATGTATAGAGATTTGCATATACCAGTAAAAGAATCTGAAGCAGAGCAAAGCAGAACGAGTCTGTCATTTAAAGGAGACTTATTAAAGCTGGAATCTAAAGCAGCAGAACATTCATTAAGTTTCTTTAAACTGTTTCTTTAAACAAAATAGTATATATACTATGCTATGCATCTATATGCTATGTATGCATAGTATAGTGGTAACACTACATGCCTGACTTCAGGTCAGGGGTTCGACTCCTATCCAGTAATGGTCAGCTGTGCTAACGAAGCCTTGCCCAGATTAACAAGGTCCGCGTCAGGTGTTGAAGAACCAGGACACACTGTCCAGAAGTCCTAGGAACAGCAAAAATACTGCACAGGACCCTCAAGCTCCCAGGCCTGGTAGTCTCAATAAATAGCTTAAAGATAGTTCTGAACGACTCTTCCAAAAAATATTACATACATATCATATCAAAAATGTCTCCCTTTACAGAAAAAAAAAATGTGAAAGATGAGGTTACAGCTCGTCTTTCACACCTTCATCAGAGGGTTTTGTGTGTTTGACCATCCTGCTTTGAGCATATCGTTTTTGATGTACAGGTAGCCTCTGATGACAGGCAGAGAGAGGTCAAATTTTCAAAGCTGGCAGATAGAAATAATCAGCGAGAAAGTGATAAACAGCCTTTCAGCTTCAGAGAACTGAAACTACAGGCTCAGGTATGAAACCGTCCTTGTTTGATAAAAATGTGCTTATACAATTTTAATCGAGACATTTGCAAGAGATAAAATCCTCATTTGCGAAACACTCTTTTACACACAAACAATCAAACGCACACACGGCTGTGCTATGCGAGATAGTCCAATCTGCAATGCAAGGCATTTGATATTACTCTGATTTATTTTGTTCTTTTCTTTAACTCTCAGAGACATGCTGGGGGAATTTATAGCAACACAAAACATCAGCAAACAGTTTGATGTTAGACTACTGATGCAATGTATTTCCAGTCTTATGGAGTAAATATAGCAATACAATAGAAACATGAGTTGTAAATATAGAAGCAAATAAGTCTGTTGTCATCCACATTTAGTTAGAAATTGTGGTATAAATATGTAATCACAACAATTTCCAAGGTGTGTCATGCACAGCACAATACACTTGCCACACTATATATATATGTAAATTTCCGTTGTTTTTCTATGGAATTCTATGCATTGGTTTTGATATGAATTCTCTAATATATGATCTTATTATTACAAAAACCCATTGTGTATCACACTTGAATGTGCAGTCACAGGCCACTGGCTTCCATGATGTGCAGTCGTATTGTGATGTTCTGATGGTAATAATTAATTCTCATCAGACATGGCTACTGTGTATGCATTCATTATGCTGGAGGCGGACAGAGAAGTCGAAAAAAAGGGCAGAAAGGATGAAAGAACAAAGAAATCAATGCCTGACTTAAAACATGAACAAACATTATAAAGTCTTTTTATCCCCACTGGCATTTACTGGAGAAGATAGAGCTTGTGTTTGATCTATAGCAAATCCCTTTTGAAAAGTGACTAAATGACTGTAAAATAAGAGCATGATTATAACAAATATGGCTGTGCTGTGCGATCATTTCAAGAAGAGGAAATATGATAAATGGACTAGTTTAGCTTTGAAATTTATAGATTATCTTAGCCAACTTAGCACAGATGAATAAAGAACAGGAAGATCTGGAAGGTTATGTACACTGGGACAGTGGAGACTCCTTTAATCCGATGAGGTGAAATATGATTTAATATAATATTTAGTCTAATATAATCTGTGAACAATTACACTTTACCCTGTTCTATAGGCCTAATGTGCACATAACCATGAATAAAACCTAAATTATTAGTAAAATGATAATCCTTTGAAGGTAATGGCTGCCCAAAGTCTGGAACCAAAGACCAAAGAAGGATTTCCTCTTTTGTTTTTTGTCCATGTGTTTTCTACAGCTGCTTTTGCTTGTTGTTTGTTTGTGGATCATTTTGTATTATATATAGCAATTAAATTACAGCCTGATTGAGTTAAGATGAAGTCGCAGCTGACTTGGCATATTTCAAGCCTGTTCCTTCAAAAACTCCAGGCTGGCTTTTCTCAGAGTGTTTTGGGCCCAAGTCCATGTGGGTTGTGAAGTGCCGCCCAGTCAACTTTGGCCGAAAATGAGCAGAAAGCTCTACACACTCCATACTCCACTTCATGTTCTGTATTTTATCGTATCATAAACGAACACCAGCAATGCCCTGGGAAACCGCGAACTCCTGTGCTTTGCAGCTTCATCAGATGATGTTGAATGCCTCATATGAACTGTTATGAGTCATTTAGAAACTCTTTTCTTCCAATCAATCTGGTACAGGTTGTTCTTAAAGAGCTGGACTCGGTTAAAAAAAACTGCTGTTGTTGAAACTGCTCAGTGGTTTGCAACTTGTGATGAACCCTCCATTTTAGGTAGGCGTATTATAATTAATGATACACGTACCTACTGGAGAGTACTTGTCTAGGTGTTGTGAAGCTGTTTTTATTTAACAACCAACAACCTGCAAGCATACCCCATTGTTGTCTTGTATGGACATCCTGACCTTGTTATGTTGCTAAGCTCATCCTTCTGTTTGCTATTAACTAAAAGTATCAAGCACTTGGGGCAGCAGGGTGGCACGGTGGTTAGCACTGTTGTCTCACAGCAAGAAGTTCAAATCCACCACCAGGCCGGGGTCTTTCTGTGTGGAGTTTGCATGTTCTCCCTGAGTTTGCGTGGGTTCTCCCTGGGTACTCCGGCTTCCTCCCACAGTCCAAAGACATGCAGTTAGTGGGGATAGGTTAATTAGAAACACTAAATTGCCCATAGGTGTGAATGCGAGCACGAATGGTGTCTATGTGTTAGCCCTGCGACAGACTGGTGACCTGTCCAGGGTGTGCCCCGCCTCTCGCCCTAAGACAGCTGGGATTGGCTCCAGTGCCCCCCCTGACCCTGAAAAGGATAAGCGGAAGCGAACGGATGGATGAATCGATCAAGCATTTGATTTGGGTTTCATTCATAGTCTTGTTATTTCTCTTTTATTTTGTTCTTGCAGTCTAAAGATAACCTGTTCCACTTGTATTCATTCTTTCTTTGGCCACATGCTTTCAATGACATGAATGCAACACTCAGAATCAACTTCATGTGAGACCATGAAAACATGGGACTGCAATAAAAATGCTATAATTCTCTAAACATAAATGAAAAATATTCAAGTCTTACTTAGACATATAGAGGACAGCTATTTCTAAAAGTCAGCCTCATATTAGATTTTGTGATTATGCAAAACTATTACCATTTTCCATTGCTTCTTCTTTTTGTTTTTAACTTAGTTTTTTTTTTTTTTTAAAGCTTTAAA
>VUQG01019811.1:22806-32858 GCA_015106755.1 Etia nguti | reverse complement strand
TTCTACCATTTCTGCTGAAAGTGTTGTCAAAGTCTCTTCACTTTAGAAGACTTCTGAACTTTGTTACTGCAACTGTCAGGTCTCTAGTCATCTAGGCTAGTCATCTGTTCTTGCTTGCTAAGTCATTCTGGCTCGAATTATTGTGGCCACTAGATCATTACTTAGCGTGCTCCAAAAAAAAAAAAAGCCTTACAAAAAAGCAACATGCAGTGTTGCATCATGATTTTAAGAAATTTTCTAGACAAATGTCTTTATTTATTATTGAGATTTTTTATTGCTGTATTTCAAATCTAATCAAAAACAGAATAAATTATTGCAGATTACATTTTAGATGCAGTCTATATTATTTATTAATACATATATAATTAGGGATGCCCTTCTTATCTCCCTCTCCAGCTAAAATATTATATCACGACTGTATACCAAAATGTAGGACGAAAAGGAGATTGCGTTGCTTAGCAGAGAGCAATGTCGCTGCATTAAGATGCAAGTGGAAGTGGGAGTTTGTTTTCTCACTTCTATCTCTTTTTCTGTCTGTTCTCATTCCCCTTGCCCCAGTTAGTGTACCCTTCTGTAGCAACCTCTCCCCTTCCGCCTTATTCTGTCTCTCTTAGATTCTAGAGGGAATTGCTTTGGGTCACTCTGTCTCACTCTTTCCCTTATCAGCACTCTCCACTCCTCTGCAGCATTCCTCTCATTTTAGAGGCTGTTGATTCAAACTTCTCTTTTCTGTCTATCAGCTTCTGTTGCGACACTACCATAGGCTGTGCCAAATATCGGGCTCTTATGTGGACAATTGCTCCAAGCTTTGAGCTGATAAAGCCACAGAGTTACTGTGGGAGGCTCTCGTGTGACTCTCAAGTACAAATACCACATAATGCTCTGAGCGTCCAGCGAATGTTGCTGTCATTTGCATCTTAGTTACACACAAAGAGTAGTTTTTTTACTATTCAGTCTAGGTTTCAAACTCATACATGTGTATTTTAGTAAAGATGAACTAAACTGAAATTCACATCATAATCTTGCATGTTCTTCTCTATAACTGTTTACCTAAAAAAACAACATCTCCCGGCTTGTTGAAATGAATGCACTGTTCCTTCATTGCACTGTTTCCTGTTCAGCATGAGCGTCACTCTTTAACTGACTATTATGTCTTGTGCCTGACTGCACAAAGCGCTCTGAGCTCTTTTTGTTTCCCCTGGCGATTGTTCTGTCTGAGGTGATCATGTCAGCATGATCATCTTGCCAGCCTTGGGAGCTTAGATGCATTCGCTCGGCCATGACCAGCTGTCAGTCCAAGGCTGACTGTGTGTGCATGCCTGACTCTAAGGCCCTGACTTAATTTTTTATCCCACTTATTTTTGAGACTCTGGAGACGTGGTAGAGCTTGTTCATGCATAACTTAAACATGTAAAACTTGGAAAAGGGTGACAGTTATGTGCAGATCTGTTTTGCACATGAATGTTGTGTGTATATGAGGTAAGTAGCCATCTGTTTAGAGATTCAACAAGTTTTACTTTTAAGTAATGCGCTTTATGATGTACAATGAGGTCAATAAAGTTTTTTCCATCCAGTTTTTTTATATATAATTTTGCCACCACAGTGGATTAATTCAGAGGGTCTGACACAAGTGCTAAATTAACTGGCTAGCCATGACAGCCATTTTTACACATAGTCCTCTATTTTCAGAGGCTGAAAAGTAATTTGACAATTAAGGAGATAAAATATATGGAGATGATTCCAAGTGCTGAACTTGCTATGACATGTTAGTGTGTAAATGTGAACACTGTAAAAATGAAACCTGTTAAATATAATCACATTAACACCATCATTTTGAGCTTTACTAAGCTGCTAGTGCTAGTGTCTTATAAAAGGTTTGCACAGCTGCACAGTAATGAAACAGCATGTTAGAAGAACAGCATTGAAAGCCACAATGGTCAAAAGAATGGGAAATCAGTGAGTGTAAATGACCTTAATTTAGGCAAATAAAGAGCTGAGTTTAATCACTGTACTTACACACATCAAAGGGAAAAAAGTGGGGGGGGGGTTCAATTGTAATGTTCAGGTACAGTCTGTGTGAAATATGAGTAATTGTGTGATGTGTGTAGACATCTGCATTCCAGAAGCACATCTATTCCTTTACAAGTGTGTGACAGCTGCATCTTCTCCTGCTCTTTACTACATACAACAGTCGTACATTTTTCTTTTTTGGCTTAATCCCTACTACCTTCTTCCACTCCTTCCAGTCCAGGAAGATTTTGTGTCGCTGGCGGAGTTGGAGGATTCTCTGCTGAGGAACCTTTTCAGAGGTTACCAGAAGTGGGTGCGGCCTGTTCAGCACGCCAATGACACCATCACTGTACGCTTTGGACTAAAGATCTCACAACTGGTTGATGTGGTGAGGAAATAACACGCACATCCACAAACTTGCAGGAGGTATATACAGTAGTGTGTATAATAATGTCAAGTTAATTAAATTGCTTTATAAATTTCCTCTGATTGTTTACACTGCTTACTCTAGCCAATATTTTTATATAATATTAGGTTACAATTACAAAGATTTGGGTAATTTTGACAGTTGGCATTGATCAAATTCTTGAGCAAAGTAGATTCAGGTGAGTACACAGCTGTGTCTGTGACTCTGCATAAATTAACATAGATTAATATGTAATATGGTTAATACAATCCTGTTATAATCTTCTGAGGAGTAAGGGGTTGTTCACAGGAACAAGAGAAGAGTGTGTGGAAGTAAGAAAAGAGGAGAGACAGCAGCAGGAGAACTAGAAGATAGGTAAACAAGGCAATAGACAGATGGAGCATACAATAGGTGTAAATGTTACATATGGAGGTAAAAAATGAACTGTTGTAGAGATGAAGCCTTCAGTGAGGATAAACAAGGAGAAGGGTGTCAAGAGGGATTTAAAGGACCTCAAAAGGAAGCGAGAGTAACAACAAAGAGAAAAGAAGAAAGACTAAAAGTCAGCTCCAAAGTGGACTTATACATGTAGTGGGAGAGGAAGTAATGAGGCCATCAAGCTGAGAGGAATCAGATTTCATTTATTATTCACACAAGTATGCACTCACAAAGCTGCTTGCCCCAAGTCTAAAGAGGGCAACAGTTTTACTACATCAGCATTTTACATTTGTATTTCTCCCTGGAAAGATAACATTTAGAAGAGTGCCATCTTCTGGTTTTCTGTCTAAACTGAAAATATTTATACCAAATTAATTCAAGATGTTGCAGTCAGGTATGCCTCACAATCTCTCGAGAGTAGACAAAATCGATTTCATAGATTTTCATCTTTCTTAATACTTTATACTTTTCTGCTTTCAAACTCCACATGAATTCTGTCTTTGACCTTCTCCTGGTAATCCTCTATTACAGCGGTCCCCAACCCTCGGGCCACGGACCGGAGTGGTTTGGTACCGGCCCGCGAGAGTTGAGGCTCGGGTGTGAAATTTATGGTTTTCAGGGTTTTTATCGTTGTTTATTTTTAATCGTTTTTATCGTTATCTCAGTTTCCCTGGGTCTTTTCCCGTGTGTTATGAATAAATCTTCTTTTTTTTGGTACCGGTACTGGTTTTATTTTGTTGTATTTATCCGCGACACCTTAAAGGACGGTCCGTGAAAATATTGTCAGACATAAACCGGTCCGTGGCGCAAAAAAGGTTGGGGACCGCTGCTCTACCACCCTCTCAAATTTGTTTTTATACAGTGGATTTAATTATTTTGCATAGCGCAAGATAGGAGCAAGAACACAGCAATGGTAAACCATGTCATTATTATATATTATTTTCCAAGTGACAGTGTTCGTTTGGAGTAACCTGTCTCTTATTTTTTTGTCTAATATTGTTTGTACTCTAAAGTGAGAAACCCTAAAATATGTACGAGACCCCAAAAGCTGTTCCACTGCACTTATTAAGTAGGAAGCTGAAGAAGCAATTAACCCATCAACCTTTTTAGGCTTATGTGCTTTCTTTAATGCCACTCAGCTTTTTGTCTCCAGCGTTGGTTTTGCTGCTCACCTCCTCATTAGCTTCACTTATCATTTCAAGTAAGTAGATTTATAAATAATGAACTCGGTATCTTATTTTATTTTTTATTTTTTGTCTTGCAGGATGAAAAGAACCAGCTAATGACTACAAATGTTTGGCTCTGGCAGGTGAAGTTGAATACTAGCTCTACTGCTTACAAATTATAGGATCATTAATTTTCAGTTTTCTTGAAGTAAGCTAATTTTTACTGTTATTATTCACATTTTGACAAGGTTTTTTTTTTTGATCTCCCTTGACAAGAAGATATAAATGAGTGAGATTTAAATGAGTGAGACTACATGATTAAATACAGGTATAAATGTACCATTGTGCATACACAAAATAATTATTATTATCGATTTTATTATTATTATTATTATTTTTATGGAGTAGTGTCATCTTGTTAAAAGACAATAAAACTTGACCACATAAATTTCAATAAAACATTTTCCATGTACGCATATTTCCAGAGGCACATTGTGAGGAGAGGCAAGGAATGTGCCCATCTTCAGCACGCTTTTGTATATTTTATTAAATTTGGAGAGGTTCAAAGGACATTTAAGAGGAGGGTTATTCCTGGATGACTGCACTACTGAGAGAGATCAGCTTCTAAAACTTGTTTTGGACTCACTGAACAATGCGTCTCTGGCCTTGGTGAATACTAAATTGGCTGACACAAGATGTATAATAGATAAAGATAATAAATATGCATAGATGTATAATAGATAAGGGTAGTTTTAACTGTTACATACTGCTTTTGCCTTTTTTTTTCTTTTTTAGCCTGCCAGTAATAACCTTTTAATGATTCCCAATACATCCTTTAAATGTGTTACACTGATGTTACTTTCTACAAGAGATATTAAACGTCAGATCAGCAAAAGAACAGCAAAAAAGTATGAAGAATTGGCCCCATTCTTATTGCTGTTTACACCTGATTGTAAACATTACTTTATATCTGCCATATTGTACAGTTTCTTTAGTGTTAATTATTCTAATTATAAATTATTTAGTAAAAATTCTGCTTGTGAGCAAGGTACAGTAAAGAACTTGATAGAAATAGAAAGTCGTTTTTTTTTAAACCACAATGACAAGGGCAAGCAAAAAAAAAAATTAATAAAAAAAATCTTAGATAGTATTTGCAAGTAAAATCTGTGGAATATGTGCAATATCTTATTGAGTGCTAAAATGAAAGTAACACTGAAAGCCAAGATATATTCAACTCTGTGTTTATACTACTGTCATCAATGTCAAGGATGATTAAATATGTTCACTGACAAGCAAAAATAGGGCGAAGTACACTGGTGGAAAACATATTGCAGTGTCCGTTCCATTCCTGCTGAGTGAGCAGCCTTGCGCTGTCCATGGTGCTGCACATGGATGGTACCATGGACAGTACCATGGACAGTACCATGGACAGTACCATGTGTGTGTGCAGAAACTGCACACACTTATCTAAATGTATCAGATTGGGTCACGTGTTATTGTTCGTGTTTTTAAAGGAGTGGGTTGATGTGAAGCTGAAGTGGAACCCTGATGACTATGGGGGCATTACCTCTATCAGAGTACCTTCAGAGACAATATGGCTGCCTGATATTGTTCTGTATGAAAAGTGAGTTGCACAACACTGAACACATTGGTACCACATTCTGAGGCCGTGCTCATTGGCTTTGTTTTTTGGGGGTTTTTTTTACATATTTTTTATTAATGCCTTTGCCTTGTGTGTTCTGCAGTATCTTACCTTGCCTCACCTTTGTGACTTCAGCCTTTTTTCCTCTCTTTTTTCCATTTCTTTCCATTTTCTCCTAGTGCTGATGGTCGCTTTGAAGGTTCACTGATGACTAAAGCCATCGTGCGCTGGGATGGCACCATAACATGGACTCCACCCGCCAGCTATAAGTCCTCCTGCACCATGGATGTCACCTTCTTCCCCTTTGACCGACAGAACTGCTCCATGAAGTTCGGTTCCTGGACTTACGATGGAAACATGGTGGATCTTGTCCTGGTGGACCACTATGTGGATCGTAAAGACTTCTTTGATAATGGCGAATGGGAGATCCTCAATGCCACAGGAGTAAAGGGAAGTAGGAGGGATGGGGTTTACTGGTATCCATTTGTCACATACTCCTTCATCCTTAAAAGGTTGCCCTTGTTCTACACCCTCTTCCTCATCATCCCCTGCCTCGGCCTGTCCTTCCTTACTGTGCTGGTATTCTATTTGCCATCAGACGAAGGAGAGAAACTTTCACTTTCAACATCGGTGCTGGTATCGCTCACCGTGTTCCTGTTGGTCATAGAAGAAATTATCCCTTCATCCTCAAAGGTGGGTAATCTATGTCAGTGTTACTCTCATTGTCAAGTTTTTACTGGGTTATATTATGATTATTATTTATTTCTTTTTTAATCCACTTTTCTTTCTTCTGTGTTCAGTTATCCTGACTATAATCTTAATTACAGCATGCTCTAATTAAAATGGAGCACAACCACAGCCTTCTGAATTACCTGCTGCTTGAACTGCATGTCAGCTCCATTAACCAAGCGGGAGAGAAAAATGAAAAAGTCTTCAGAAAAAACTACTTTCAAAGGCAATGACAGAATCAATGACTTTTCAGTCTGCAGCCCACTACAAGGCATATTTCATAGACTATTATAATGTTGCCTGAATGTTTTATTCAGGGTTATAATATGTTATTACAGAGGATAGTTTAAACAAAAAGTCAGTAGAAATGCTATAAGAGCTCTTTAAACATATATCATGCTTATCAAATTTATTAGACTAATTACTTTCAGACTATTTTTTGCAAATGAATAAAATCTATATTTAACAAGCTTTGACAAGCATCAGAAATGCACTTTGTTCATCATTAAATATTTTTAAAGCCATTTTTCATTAAATATAAACAAATTCCATCCATGACAGCAAAAAAGAAAAAAAGGCATAAAATGATATTTTAAACATCTACACTGGAATCTTTTCTTACAGTGTTAAACTGAAGCTCTTCTCTGAAACATGTGGGTGGGTGCAGTCTCTGCTTCATTAACAGCTCCTTGAATCTCCTGATACAGTTGCTAAGGTGAAACGACTTATACATCTAGGAGTCTAGCAGGTGCACTGAGTTATATAATGTCACGTAATTCCAATCATTTAGTAGCCACGAGCGTGAGCAGAGGTCTTTTTGAACATAATACACAAAAGACTTGCAATGTTCTGCAGAGTACATGAGAAAAAGTAAATTCTACCACAAGGAATCAAATGAATTTATTTGTGTTATATACAGGGCATCCTAAAAAGCCAGTGAAACAAACTCAAGTCTCTTAAACCACTACTCCACGACTTTAATTTTTCTTTAAATGTAGCTAATATTCCAAATTTTCCTGATTAGTGAGTGGAGGAAGTATCCCACAGTCTTGTTCATGAGTAATGGTAACGGGGAAGTAACAGACAGATTGGGGCCACAGCTGCAGTTATATGGATGCTGCACCAGTCCAATGTGGTGAAGAGATAGTTTAGGGGCACTCTTGATTTACTGGTTGACCTGCGTCCACACCCTCACCTATGGTCACGAGCTTTGGATAGTGATCGAAAGAATGAAATTTACGGCTGGGCATGTCCTACTGGGGAAAGGACCCGGGGTAGACCCAGGATATACTTTGGTGTTCCCCTGGATAAGCTGGAGGAGGTAGCTGGAGGAGGTGGCTGGGGAGAGGGAGGTCTGGTATCTGCTTAAGCTGTTGCCACCTTGACACAGCCCCAGATAAGTGGAAGAAAAAAGATAGCTGGATGGATGGAAGTATTACTGATCTTTGTACACAACTGAATAACTGTTTCATTTTTAAAATTTACAGGTGATCCCACTAATTGGAGAGTACCTGCTCTTCATCATGATCTTTGTCACATTCTCCATTATTGTCACCGTCTTTGTGATTAACGTCCACCATCGCTCCTCTGCCACCTATCACCCCATGGCCCCCTGGGTAAAGAGCCTCTTTCTTCAGAGACTGCCCAGACTCCTTTGCATGAGGGGACACACAGACAGGTAACAAAGATCAGCTGTAGTTAAAATAAATATTTTACTTTTCTGCTGTTGTAACCTTAAGGTAGCTTTAGATTTACTGTACAGTGTGGTATCGATCATTTGATGTAACATTCAGAGTTGAGATAGTTAGTTATAAAATTTCTAACTAACCTTCAATGCCTAACAGTTTCAATTAGCAGCTACACATGCAAAATAAAATAAATAAAATAACAGATTTAGTGTCATTATATGCAGATACCACTTCCCCGACGTTGAGATGCGAAGCCCAGAGCTGAAGCCCCGTCGAGGTGTGGGAAGGAGGGGCGTTCCTGGGCACTGTGGCAGTCAGCAGAGAGGCCCCCTTGGAGGGAAGGAGGATGAAAACCAAGCTTGGTTGGCAATGCTGGAGAAAGCCACAAGTTCAGTTCGCTACATCAGTCGTCATATCAAAAAGGAGCACTTTATACGAGAGGTGGGCGTGGCCAAATGGGACACGAGATGTGGGACGAATTGGGTTGCATGCGTGTTACATTATCTGTTTACTGTTACAGAAGTGGCACAGAGTCATTTACATGTCCCCAATGAGGGTTTTTTTGCTTTGAAAAAAAATGCTTGGAGCTGACACACTCACACACCTGTGTACTTTTGTGTTTCTGTGTCTCTCTTTGTTTCATCAGGTTGTACAAGACTGGAAATTTGTGGCTCAGGTGCTGGACAGAATTTTCCTGTGGGCCTTCCTAACAGTGTCAATCCTGGGAACTATCCTTATCTTCACCCCTGCTTTGCAGATGTACCTCAGCACACCTTCATGAAAGCGCACACTCAAACTCATGAATACTCTCCAACAGCTCGTTCTTGGTTTCCAGTCTGTCTTTAACTATGATTTATTAATAAAGCTCAATGAAACATTCATATTGTATCTTTCTATTGTAGAGACAAGCTCCGGCAACAAACTTTTACCTCCCTACAACATGGTTTGCAGCCTGTAATGACTACTGGAAACTGTAATGCTCTAGATGCAACTTGTCCTTTGCTGTGAAATGCATGTACAGGGGTGCAGAGGAGTACAAGCAATAAGCAGGTTAAGGTAGCGTGTATGATTTGAATATCTTTGTTTGTATAAATGTAAAAGTAATTATACATGCAACGAAATGCACAATGTCACTCCATGAATATTGAGCTGTTTTATGTGTCACATGCACTTTGTTGACTATTGTATGTTCTGTAATGATGATCAGAATAAAGAAAAAATTGAGTCCCACTTTTTCCGCTCCATTTTTTGAGACATCCACACATGCTGAACAGGTAAAACAAACTGTTAAATTAATATCTACAAATATGATAAATTGATTAGTAGTAGTAATGATAATAATAATACTAAAAATAGATGTTTGGTACCCATAGTGTCCGCTAGATGGTAATCTAGCACTGTAAACTGTACCCAAGAGCTTCAGTGTGCACTAGGATGCACTAGATTGTGTTTTTGGTTGTAATGACACAGTACATACACTAAGTGGCAGCAGACATCCATTTTTGTCACAAAGGCATGAAGGTCTCTGCAGAACAGCAGTAGTCTTTCTTCAATAATGTGGCGTAATTAGTGTTGAGCAACAATGGTGGAGAAACAGTTTCCATAAGGGTTCGTTCTTTGCTTCCAAACTTGCCTACATAATAATGCAATAGATACAATTTAAGATGTTGTGCAGAGACTATAATAAGTTAGTAAAATAAAATCACTTGATATATTACAGAGGGGAGTCTGATATCTGCTTAGGCTGTTGCCACCTCGACCCAGCCCTAGATAAGCAGAAGAAAAAGGATAGCTGGATGGATGGGTTGATGCCATGGCTCAGCATCAACCCTAGAGCCCCCCCCCCCAAAAAAAAAAAAAAAAAAAAAAAAAAAAAAAAAAAAAAAACTAAACTAAAACCACAAAGGTAGCTAGTAAAAAAGTTTAATTAGAACAGAAGAGAAAATACTGTAAGCAGTGGAAAAATTTTAAAA